>VYZT01042192.1:0-35182 GCA_013400735.1 Pomatostomus ruficeps | reverse complement strand
GCTGCCGTGGGTGCCTGGAGTTTGGCCAGGGTCAAACCACGACAGCACCGACGAGGAAACCAGTAGGATCGTGTTCTGTCCAGGACTGGGAAGAGAGATGGAGAAAAAGGACATTAAAAATGATCAATTACAGCCAATTTTATACCTTCCTCTGGAGCCTCAGCTTCCTGATGGCCACATGAGTAGAAGACACCTTAGAAGAGCTACTGACTCACTGCCACTGGGCCGACTCACCCACAGAGTGCATCACCTACGTGTTTGCCAACAACTCAATGGGAAATTTGCAATTAAATCTGCAGCTCAGACTGGCAGCTCTACAGAATAATTGTAACATGAGTGACTTTGCAGTGAGTGAAGGAGGTTTCTTTAAACAAGCCTCATGAAACTCAATCTACAGCCAGCCAATGAACCCAGACCCAACAGGCCGCTAACCTGAAACCATTTTCCCTAAAACAGGTAATTCCAAACTAATAAATGCAACCCTGCTGATTTCTGCCTTTTCCTGTAATAAAAACACACGAATTCAAAAGCTGTGTCGGAGTCAAGGGTAAAGAGGAACCTGGAAGCAGAGGTTACCATGGGAGCCTTCAGGAACACAACGACTGGAAAAGCAAGGAACTCCTTAAGAGCTTGGCAGAGAAAATCAAGGACCACCATAGAGCGGGGTCTGAAGAAAGGCACAACAACCTCTGGGTTAAAATTACCAGTGATTTTTTTAATTTCTTTTTTTTTTTAAGCAATGATTCTAAAAAGAATTTAAGGGTACCCAGGTCTCATATCCAGGAAGTATAGGGAGGCAGAAAAAAAGGAGGAGAAATTATCAGAGGACCTAGACTGACGATTTAATAACCAGATATTTTTTTTTTTTTTTGGCCAAGGGAAGTATTTGAAAGAATAGACAAAAAATGGTCAAATGGGAGCAGTAAGACAATCCTTCATAAAGTCACTACAGGAACCTAAAATCTGAAACTAAACTTCTCACACCCTCGCCTCCAGTGTTCTAAAACTGCTTTCCTTCACAAAACTCCCTTTCATAAAGAATGAGACCTTTAATATTTTCAGCAGTTTCCCTTCCAGTTCAAAAATATTTAATTGCACTTTCTTGACATGCAATTCCCAATTTTTATGGGTATTTTGGAACGGGATGGTAGCTGGGGACAAACCCAAGAGATTGGTGAGAGCAAAGGGCTGGAGGGGAGCCCAGGAGCACGAGGATGTTACACAAACTTAAAGACCCTTTGGCTTCCCTGTCCCAGCACCTTGTAAGAAAGGCTGCAGATGACTTTTGCAGGATCTATCCCACTTCAAAGCAAATCAGCTTTAGCAGCATCACAGTTAATGAAAAGGAAAGCTCATACAAGCATCTTAATTTATTCTGAATTAGTTTCTGACATAATTGCTTTCTAATTTCTCTGCTGACAAAAGTCTGTATAATCCCACTACTTGATTATACACAAAACTCACACAGCTCAGGACAAACTGATCTTCCAGGCCTCCCACCTCATTTCCATGAGAGATGTAAAATAGAAGATCTGTGGATGTTTAATCTTTGCTGGCTCATCCAGCCTAAAGGGCTGGGTTATAAAAACAAACCAGTCACAAAACAAAGAAAAGAAAGAAAAAGTACTGAAATCAACCAACCAAAAAAACCACAAAACACTCACAAAAAAACCAAAGCACAAACCCCACAGCCAGCAGCCCTCACAGACTCTCATTAAAGTTGAGTGAGAAAAACTGCAGGACCAATCACTTGAAGAAAGAACACAATTGTGTAACTTGATTGTATCAATTTCACTCTTGGACACTTTTAGTTCAGTGAAAAGGGCCGAGAGGTGTGCAGAACAAATGCATTGCTAATGTCTCCTTAAAGATGGATAAAATATTGTGCAGCGATCTGCTATGCTGAGCTCAAAATTTCAGGCTTCAGTTTCAAAGCGCTTCATAACTTTCACTCGGTAAAATTTAAACACCTGAAAAAGCTCTCGGATGATGATTACAATAATCATTTCCGCTCTTGCAGCTTGTCTACTGCCAGAAGAAAGTTAATTTTTAAAAGAGACCAAATCCCCTACAGACCAGTACAACTGCTTCAATTTTTACCTGTGACAAAAACTATCCCCCCCACCTTTTCTGTAATAAAAATCTGATGCTACTTTGTACACAATACTCAAAATATAAATACAGAGAAGCACTCACAAGAAGCCCTTTGAGAGGGTAAAACAAAACCTGACAGACAACCAAGGTGGAACACAGGAAAGCCCCAAATAAAGAGACTGAAATCTCTGGCAACAAGGTACCAATCAAAATATGAAAACAGAAAATAATGTTCCTAATTTCTTCTTACTGGCCAAGCAAACCAGCAAGGAAGCAGAAACTTCTGTGTCCAGAGCTGTCTGCCACAGGGAAGGGGACAGATGCAGCTCACAGCCCAGACTTCCTTCTGTGTCCAAACACAAGCACAAATAAATTATTCTTGACAATTGTAATAATGCCATTAAAAATATGCTGTGAGTGAGAAGGGCTGTGTGTAAAGTGGCAGTGATTTCTGGCTGGAACTAAATGATGCTACATCCTGAACAAATGAGCTGGAACACTGCTGGATTCAGAAACTCCAAGATGAAGATATCTGCCTGACAGTGCCTTCCTGGAAGTGGCTCATAAAGAAATGCTTATTTTACAGGGCATGGACCATTATAAAATGAATTCCCTGATCACAGACAGCACTAAACCAAGGACAGACCTGCAAATTCCAGCTACTCTAACGAGTGCTTCGCTTGTGTCAGACAGGAGCTGCTCAAATGAAAACCATTTACTTTTCCACGAAGGGTAAAAACACTCCCACAAAACTTTGCAAATCCACCACATTCCAACAGTCAACAACATCACACTGCACACACACGAAAGCACTGAGTCCCTCAGCTGAAAAAGAAATAAAAAATATAAATATTACAGGCTATGGCAGCATTCAACGAGATCTGAAGGGGTGGAACATAGGAATGAAGCAGATTTAAAGTAAAAATACAGACAGAAGATAGGAAAGAAAGAAGAAAAAGAAGATAGGTATCGATTGGTATAGATCTAGATTAGATATATAGATATAGATATATATTAGATATAGATATAGATGTTATGTCTCATGCATGCATTTCCCTCAAATTTTTGAGTCAACTTCCTTGTCAGAAAATGATAAAACTACCTGGCAATTAAAGTATTTCAGGCCGAGTGTGAAAGCTTAATCATACCACACTAAAGGTGTAGATTTGTGTAATTCCCTCGGAAAAAAATTGAATCCATCAATACACATTCCCTGGAAATAAGTCCCTGTTCAGCAGCCATTCAGCACCCTGGACTCTATGCTTTTCCATGAACACCTTCCAGTGGAAGTATTCATTATTAGCATATGCAGATACAATATATTTTCATTACTAGGGAGCAAGACGAATCAGAATTAATTCCTGTTGCACTTCTCGTCTCTCCAAAATCCCTCTCTGAAACTTTACAGAGCAACTATTGGTACAAAGAGAAGGATTTCGAGCAGGAAAAGTGCACAGAGCTCAGCCCTGTCCCAAGGTGGATCCATACTGGAGCTGGAATTGGCTCCATGGACATGGGAGCCACTGAACCCTGCAGTCCCCTCACTACCAAAGCCTGGCCCTGCAAACCCAATCCTTTTGGTTTATCCTTTTCCACACTACCAGTGTCTTAAGTGAAAATTGAGCTGTATTTCTTAGTTGAAAATATTATGTTTAACCAATTTATTTTATTTTCATCTTTAAAACGAGTTTATAAAGAGCAATACTCACACTGAGTAAGTGCCAAGGTTACTTTGTTATGACTGTGCTTTTTTTTGGCCAAACACCCTTTTATTCATGAGGGAAGAGTGAAAATTTGAGCCATTATTCCCTTCTTCCACACTGATCCAAGAAATTAAATGAGAATGAAAGTTCTGGTGCTGACTTCATTCAGGATATTAAAAAGACTTGTTTTAAAGAATAGATAGCTACAAAAAGGAAAATTTCTGCTCAGCGGAGAAATATTCCTTGTGTATTCCTCAAAGGTCATCTGCACAATATTGAATTAATCTGTGTCAAATATGCTAAGCACGAGTTACATTTCCTTAACACCCTCGTTATCAATTAGTGAAAGGTTTGAGAAGCCTCATCAGCGAGTACTAAAGTACTACAGGAGTACAGAGAAACAGACTGAACAAGAGAGAACTCCAATACATTAAGGGGAAAATATTAATCATCCCATTGAAAGAGACAAGTAGAAGAGGATATTTCTTCCCAATCTGAGCGTTTGCTGCACATAATATTCAAGAACACCAACCACTGGCGAGCTTGTGAGAAAAGACACTGAAAATTAATTTACCAAACAGGAAAATAAATCTGGTAATTTAAACCATGTGCTTAAGGGACAATTACACCATTTTCTTAAGGCAAAACTGCATTTAAATGTCTCTGGCTGAAAATCAAGGTCTTCTTTAAAACGCATCAAAAGCTCCGATCTCTCTAGTTACAAACAACTAAATTTATAAAGCAGTCAATGATCACTAATAAGTCTTCTCAGATCCATTATAAGGTGAACACCCAACGGAATCAATATTCCAAAGAAATTAACACAGCAAACAAACAAAAATCAACCAAAAACATCCATGCACCCATGCCCTGAATCCTCTGAACTGCAAAGAAATCAGTCGGTGTTCAGAAATATTATTGAAGGGCAATGGAACAGAAACTGCCACTGCTTCTCAGAACATGGATCATTAGAATTAGGTTAATTAACACCTCAAAGCAAAATCTTGTAATTAGGGTATTATTTTTGTCATTAGGATTCTTTTCTATCCTTTCTCACTTTTGCAGACTGATGACACACGCAGCTTAATGAAGTTAATGAAAAATTAGGAAGTGAGTAAGGTTTCCAGATCGCTCTGGAAAATGAAGCTAAGATGGATTACAAACTTCAATATGCAAATTGCTCCCCAAGTCATTAGAAATATACATATTTAATCAAGTAGGGTGTGTCTCTGTTTTCTCTTTTCCCTGGCAAATCTGATCGATGACAGAAAATAAGCAATGCTGCTCCCTGCTTCCTCCCCGAGGCAGAGAGAGAGAGAAGGCCCATTACTGCACGGTTTTGTTCTTCCAGGAATTCTTTTCCCAGTTTTATAACTCCTGGTGGACCTAAAGTACCTCACAGAGTTATCAAGGTTGGAAAAGACCTTTCAGGTCACCAAGTCCAACCATTAACTGAGGACAACTCTGACATTCACCGTCAAACGACACCCTCCAGTGCCACATCCATGCGTGGTTTGAACACTCCCGGGGTGGTGACCCCACTCAGTTAACAACTATTTCCATAAAAAAAATTTCCGTAATAAACAATCTAAACCATCCCTGGCCCAGCCTGAGGCCATTCCCTGTGCTCCTGTCCCTGTTCCCTGGGAGCAGAGCCCGACCCCCCCGGCTGCCCCCTCCTGTCAGGGAGTTGTGCAGAGCCAGAAGGGCCCCCTGAGCCTCCTTTGCTCCAGGCTGAGCCCCTTGCCCAGCTCCCTCAGCTGCTCCAGCCCCTTCCCAGCTCCGTTCCCTTCCCTGGACTCGCTCCAGCCCCTCAAGGTCTGTCTTGTCCTGAGGGACCCAAAGTGACCCCAAGTTTTAAGATGCCTCATGAGTGCCACCCTTCCAATTCTTCATCAAAAATTCTGGTAGCACTGAGCTGCCCATCACTCCAGCAGAACTATTCCAGCTTGTATTTAATTTACACTTTATTTACAGTTTATACTCACTTATCATTTCAGTGTCAAGCCAGAGGATTTTGTCGGATTAAAAAAAAGTCTTCACTACAAGAGAACTTCTTGCAGATACACAAACATACACTGGTGAAGATCATTAATACCTCTTCACTTACCACAGCCTGCTCCTGCAAATACTCATTTCAAAATCCCCGCTGAGGGTGTTTGGTGTTTGGATGTTTTCGTTTCAGGGTGTGAATCCCATACTCGAGTTTAGTTTAGATTAGAATCGTGAAATATTATTTACACTGCGAGTGCTACCAGAAATAGTCTCAAAATCCATACTGGCAGTACTGAAGACAATTTCTTTTTAATTGATAAGGCTTTGTATGGATGAAATGCATCCAAAGTCTTTAGGCTTCCATTAAAAGACAAAACCGCAATAATTCACATAATTCTTCTCTGATCTCTTTCCAATTTGTCAACAGCTTTTTTGAGAAGGGGAATCCTTCCAATAACAATCTCATCAACAAACACTGTGTTACAACAATAATAATGCCTAAATAAAATTTACTTTACACCCAGCAGCTGATGCACTTAAAGATCATTTTATCATGTTATGAGGAGCTCACATTCAGCTGGGTATTTGAACAGCTATCTTGAAGTTGCGGCTTAACAAACCATCCCAAGACCCTGCTCATACAGTATGTGACTAGCATTCTTTATTTTAGTCCATTTGATTCACATTTAGTGATATTAAAAACATTTTTTTCAAGTTGTCCCCCTGTTAAAGCACGACATTATATGACAAAAATATCCTACACTTAGCACTAGTCCAGTTATATAAATTATTATATTAGTGCTTATATCTGCTGCAGTCATTCTGAAGTCTTTAATTTAACCACTGGGGGAAAAAAAAGTGTCAAACACTTTCAGTAAATGAAAGCTTATGATATCAACAAGAATTTGCTCATCAGCCAAAATGAAAATGCGTTTCTTATTTTGTATCAATGTCACTGCCTTTTAACTACGCAATCATCTTGTAAAACATAAGGTGATACACCCATCCTGCTTTAATTAGCATTTTTAACATGAAAGAAGACAAATGTAATTTGCTAATCTACTTGTTGACCCTGAGGAATTTTGGGAGTGACAGGTAGTTCACAACATATTCTGAAAAAAAACCCAAACCTTGTAACTGCTTTTCGAGCAAACTGGGGAGAATCATCTAAAAATGCAACCAAAGCAAATTTTCCCTCAAAATGTTCCCCTTCTGCAGGGATGACCCAAATTAAATCAACAGCATTGTTAGGAACCTGCTGAGCTGTGGGTTTGGGGACAGGAAAAAGGCTCATCCCTGTCTCACTAGGCCTCTCTATACATCTTCAAGGACACAAGCGGAAGAAAGACACTCCAGTAATTAGTCTGATATTCCTGATTAGAGTTGGAAATCCCAGGCAAGAACATTTTCGGAGAAGTCTTCCATGAAAGCTGCTGGAAATCCATCTGCAAGAATAGAACTGGGTCAGAAAGCTGTCTAGACAAGTTCCAAGGAAACTATTTTAGGATACAGGATGGAGACAGGAGCAGGGACATTCCTGGGCTCCAGCAGTGAAACTGCTCATGCTGAATCTTCACAGGAAAGAGTCAGCCAGGCTGGACAGGGCCTGGAGCAACCTGGGATGGTGGGAGGGGTCCCTGCCCATGGCAGGGGGTGGAATGAGATGGTCTTTAAAGTCCCTTCCACCCCAAGCTTTCCTATAATTCTGTGATTCTCTGAGAGATTCATCCAACTTGCCCTCCCCCAATCTCTCCACTACATTTCATTCATTCTTGTAATAGAGACTGGAAACAGCAGCCAAACTTCTGCTTATTCTCGCTTGATACTCAGTTATCTGACTCTTCTTTTGGGCAATTTGGGTATATGGATGGTATTTCTTTTTAGTTCAGACCTGAGTCCCATAATGATCTGTCTCAGGTGACAATGTGGGATGTACCCAAAGGAATGTGTTTCATCCCCACCTTCCCGAGCTGTCAGCACAGCTGGGGCAGTGCTCCTTATCTCCTCCATGACCCAGCCCTGGTAACTCCCTCCTGGGCTCTCTCTGTCCATGGCCCATCAAGGACCCACCCAGCACTCACAGAATTCCAGCATCCCATTGGGAGATGCTCCGCCCAGGGGAGGAGCTGAGCATTCCCACCTGGATACAATCTGGGGTTGGAACAGCCCAGCAGCCCTGCCTGCTGGATTGCCAGAGGCCAAGAGCTGCCCCTGGAGCTGCAGGTGCAGACCAGACCCTTGTACAGGATCCCGGCTCCAGCAGAACCCCTCCAGCAGGGCTGCAGCCACCACTGAACGGGGCTGCTGCCACCCCCCTGACCAGCATCGTGTCAGCTGCATCCTGACTCTGGCCGTGTTTTGGTATCAGTTTGTTTTCAAACCAGCACATGATCAGACCCCGATCAGCCATGATCGGGGAAAATTGCCATCAGTTTTCTCCCTCCTGAAGTTAAAACTTGGGTTCTTTGCAAGGCCAACTGGTACCCTGCCCCCCTGGGGTTGGGAAGTTACATCCATGTACACACTGTCTACATAACGCTGTGTTTGTCCGTGTCCTCTGGTCATCAGACTTCCCTGTGTCTCTTCTCTTGGTCTTGCTCTGATGAGATGGTGTCAGAAGACTGCAACAAGCAGATGATTTATTTATTTCCTGCTTTTGCACAGACATCCAGCCAATCCCTTCTCTGAAACTATTGCAGTGGATAGTGCAAAGCCAGGCTGGATGGGGCTCTGAGCAGCCTGGCCTGGAGGAAGGTGTCCCTGCCCATAGCAGGGGGTGGAATAAAGTGATCATTCAGGTCCCTCCCAACCAAACCATTCTGCAAAGAGAACTATTTTGTCCATATCACATAAAGACAAAACCACTTTCTGGTGACCCTGAGCCACTAATCATTGCCTAATGATGAAGAAAATGGAAGAGTTATCCAATGCATGGAAAATTTAGCGTTTAATACTCAGAATTACAAATTAGAGTAGGTTCACTTTAGCCACGAGCTTTTCCAGTCACAGCTTACTGCTCACCTGAGACACTCTCAGCACAATCTGCATTTCCAGCTACGATACACCCGTGGCAAATTCTCTCACCACCTTTCCACACTGGCACACAGCAGGAGAGGAGAAAAAGCAGCCATCACCTGGCATTGCTCGGAGTTAAGAGCCATTATTCCATAAAAGCAGAACCTGGGAGCAATGGATGAGACCAGAAGCCCTCTGAGCCCTCGTCCTCTCCCCTGCAAACACCACCCTGCACCGGCATAAACTCCAAAGTACAAACACCTCTGAACAGGGGATAAAATGGGAGACACAGACTGACAAGGTCCAGGCCTTAAAGGACACCATGCACTATAAATACCCTGCAGCTTTCAAGCATGGCAGAATTAAAACAGAAAAGACAAAATTTAGCTAAAGGTTCTCGCAGACAGCACAAAAATTCTCTGTGCTGAGAAAAACCCAACTAGAGCTGACACAGCGGCAGGGATTTTACTGAATCCAATGGCAAAGCAGAAACAGGGATGGCCAGAGTGCAGCAGATGCTTCTTGCAGAACCTAAAGGTTGGAAAAACGCCCTGAAGTAAAAAGGCAGCTGGTAGTTTTCAGTTCAGGAATTATTTTAAGCAATACGCAGCACAAAACCAGGACAAGAGCAAACAGCCTCAGGTTGTGTCAGGGAGGTTTAGATTGGGCATCAAGGAAAATCTCCTCACTGAAAGGGTGGTCAAGCATCAGAACAGCTGCCCAGGGCAGTGGTGGAATCAGCATTCCTGGAGCGATTTAAAAGCTGTGTGGATGTGGCACTTGGGGACAGGGGCAGTGGTGGCCTTGGCAGTGCTGGGGAATGGCTGCACTCCCATCTCAGAGGGTTTTTCCAACCTAAACAATTCCACAATTCCATAATGCTGGACAAAGAAAGGAGAATTCTCTTCCTATTCAACATCATAACTTCATAAAAGTGTTTAAAGTTCCATTTCAGATAGAAAAGTTCCGTATTCCTTTCCTGATACGGTTTGATTTCCACTCCCTGCCATGAACAGCCATCACCTAAGCCATGCCAGGGCAGGCTGGGGCACAGCCCCACCTCCCATACTCCTAAAAACAGCACAGATTTGGGAGTGTTCTGAGAGAAAGAGCTTAAACAACAATCAGTTTCACTATTGGGAGACTAGCCCTGTTCAGGTAAAAAAAAATTAAAATAGTATTGACCTGATATTGACCTTATTGTAGAACTGAGTTGCGCTTTAATGATCAAAAAATTAGCCTTTATAATTCATTTTCCCTTAGGTCTGTCTTGAAGGTGACTTCAGCTGAATCCAGCTGCCAAATAAAGAAACTTCTGGAGAATTCAGTGCAGTTACTAAAACAAGTGCAACTGGTATCAGGCACAAAGTGTTCCATCACCCAGCTTCTCCCAAACTCATCTGAAACACGCAAAGACATTCACCAACCCTCCAAAAAGTAAAGCTGTGCTTCAAATGCAGCTGACAAGATTAATAAATAATATATTTCCTGTGGAAAACAGCACACCAGATTGAGGATTTATGCAATAAAACCAAGGTTCACCAAATGTAAATAACACGCAGTGAACTGGAATGGTTGGGAACAGAGTTATATTTCTTATGGCAATATAGAAATGAGTCAATTTTCCAAACACGCTGCACAAGGGATTGGATTAGTCACAAGTTCACGAATAATAACATCAGCCAAGATTATTATTTTTTTTACATAAACAGCACGAAATAAAACTATCTGGAAATTTATCTAATGACTTCTTTATTTCATAGCTAAAGGCACTTAATTTACTGAGTGATGCTATTACATATAAAAAAATGCAAAATCATTAATCAATTATTTCTGTCTGCCTTATGATGGACTGTTGGTCCTTTCAGATGCTGTAACCGGCACCTTAAATTTATTGGGAAAAAAACCCACAAAACGGGCACTGCAATTCAGAACTGCCTCTTCCCAGCAAATCTAGAAGGACAAAAACGTGTCACACTGAAGGCAAAGAGAATCACTCAGGAGCAGTCTGCAACAGGAACGCTCACCATTATTGGTGCTGTTGTGAAATTCTGCAATAACAAGTAACAGTTCAGAAACGTCCTAAAAGGCACAACTGCTGCATGGCTCTGGTAGTAGAGGCACAGTTGTAAAAGAGCCATGTTGCTATTTAAAATCCCTCGGCAAAACTCATGGAAAGAACCACAGACTGACATTTAAATAGAAAATTGAAATAGAAAATTTAAATCTCAGCAAAAGAGCAAATCTCATCTTCAAAAACTCTACACAGCTCCTTCATCTTTTCAGCCATGTGTACATACATCATTATTTTTTGGTGTTTTTTTCAAAAAACAATTGCGTGGATGTTGCTGGTTTATAGTTGGCATTTATTTGCTTTTTTTCCCTTCATAACATATATAGCTTGTATTCATATTCGTATTTAATTAGCACTCAAAACCACCAGAAACAAAAAAGAAATCCCCTGACTCCTTATGGACAACCTCCACAATTCTTATTTTTCAGCTATACATAAAATATCACATAATTGCAGTTAAAACCTTCCTAAAAATGTAATTCTTTTTTCTTAGGAAAACCACCCACAGTCTAACAAATAAAATTGCAATCCACTTGGTTACTATGCAGGAAGGTGAGAGTAATAGGCAGCAACCCTTGAGAATATCTTTTAGTTATATATTTCCTTATAAAAATGTCATAGAAGCAAAAATGATAAGATTTACAGTAAAAAAAAAAAGGTCAGAAAACAAAACTAGCAATAAATATGATTACCTTATGCTTTCAGCTAATTGTGACACTAAAGCTAGAGAAAAGAAACACATTTTAATCAGTAATTTCAACACTGTGGAGAACGGAAATTCAAGTAATTTTTTCCAGCACGTATTTCTTAGAAAATCTCAGTCATGGCGAGTTAATGAAAGACGTGACAGGCCCTACCTGCTACTCCCCAACACGACAAGCACTGGGAAGCTCCAACCCTCTCACATCTCTGACAGGCACACGAAGTTTTAATTGGTTTGCCAGTTCAGGGCTTCCCAGAATAAATGCAGTTCTGTCATTTCTAATGCGTTCTCACGATCAGTTAATGGATTTTCAGATTTTTATTTTTGCCTCCAGCTCAGACAACCTTCTTGTCTTATAATTTCTCCTAAATCAATTCCTAGGTTATTCATATTTTCTCATCTGGAACACTAATGAGCTTGTCTAAAATTCACTTTGAATGCGCCATTCTCCTACCCTGACTCACGGAGGTGTTCCTTTCAAACCCACATCCCATTTCTGCATTGCTCTCCCAAGTTTCAGTAGAAACCGATGGATGTGCCATGATCTGGACATCTGTCAGTCATGTGTCTATACAGACCCTGAGTTCAGAGTCAAGCTTCCCAAACTCCCTGGATTCAAAAGACTAAATTAGCACTTCTGGAGCCCTAAAACTTGTGTACAACAATTCCAGTTTTTCCAGCATTGTCCAAAATCATACACGGCTTGGAGAACAAGAGTTCTAATATTCAGATATTCATATTTGAATATTTAAATTAGAATGCCAGAATAAAACCTGAGTTTGTCCTGGTGCTGCTGGAAATCCCAGGATTGGGCACATTTTGGCTGTAGGAGACTCAGGATTTCATCTGCTCCAACCTGCTGGCCAAAGCTCCTCCACAGCTCCCTGACAGGAGGCTGTGCCAAGGTGGGGATTGGCCTCTCCCCCAGCAGGACAATGAGGGGCACAGCCTCGAGCTGTGCCAGGGATGGGGCAGGATGGGCACCAGGAGGAATTTCCCCATGGAAAGGGTGCTCAGGCATTGGAAGGGCTGCCCAGGGAAGTTTGGAGTTCCCAAGAAACACCTGGACATGACACTCAGTGCTCTGAGCTGGGGATAAGGTGGGGACCAGGCACAGGTTGGACTCGATGATCTTGGAGGGCTTTTCCAACCTGAATTATTCTGTGGAAGCAGGACGGCCCTCAAAGGTTGCTCAGGAACTCTGGCAGCCAAGTTCTGCTGCATTTGGTGGCCATTAAATCTCTCTCTCCTACCCAGTGACCTATTTCAGTGACTTCTGGAAGAACTTCCCATCTCTGTGGTCTCCTTGTTGTTGCATCTCATTTGAATGCACAAGCAGACTTCAGAGCTCAAACGGAACGGGATGAAATACTTATACATTTATTTATTTGTTTATTTATTTATTTGCCAAGATAAAGTTTCAAATTAGATGTTCTCTCTCTCTCAGGAAGGAAATTGCTCTGTAACTTTTTAAGCAGATCCCAACCTTTGCCCGTGGAAGGTGCACGCGGCACCTTGTGGGAGCTGTCACTGCGCAGGCAGATTGCGATCGAAGCCCCAACAGAGGCGAACGGGAGACTGCTCCTGACCTGAGCAGACTGCAAATGCAATTTCAGGCAGAAAAAAACTCAAAAAGTCTTTAAAACAGAGATGATCGTTAACTTATCTGAGAAAAACAGAAAGAGCAGCTGCATAACTTCCGCTAAAAATGCAACAGATAAACACAATCTGAAGGTAACACGTTTTTCATCACTTGGAGCTTTCGTGATTGTGTGGCTCATGTAAAATGTTTTAGTCAAACATACTCTACTGGATTCAAAGTAGAGGGAAATAAGTAAAACTATTTATATCCCTAATACAAGAAATCAAATTACATGTTCAGAAAGGGAGTTTTATTTATTCACATTGTCTAGAAACCTATGAAAAGAAGAAATCAGAATGGAAATATTCATAAAAGTTGAATAAAACAATAGCCTAACATTTCTCTACCCTTCTTGACAGCATTTTATTTTCTCTACTCTCCTTGACACGCTGCTAAAATAGAAATACATCGTTCCTCATCAAAATGCAATCTTGGGAACATGAGTTTTTATCATTGAAGAAACCCGTGTCCTGTAGCTCAGCTTGTCATTTCTTGATTTACATTTGCTCAAGCGTGCTATCGAACAAAGACGTGACTGAGCCCAGAGTTAACCCAGCACCTGGTGAAACTACGGAGCTACAATGGAACTTTCCCTTCTGGGCTGATGTTTTCTCTTCCCTGGGCAAAGCAGTGGCAAATAAAGCAAAAGGAAAAGAGGAAATTCCCTCACAGAGGACTCGGGCACTTGGGTTTCACAACAGAGTTTGGTGCACAGCAGCTTCACTTGCTGTGCCAGCACCAGTGCCAGAATCACAGAGAGCTGTAACCTCATTTTCAGCTGGGTTCACAGTGAATTCAGGATTTTAGTCTGTCTTTCATATCAAGAACAAAATTACCGAGGTTTATAATGGATGTTAATGACCATGTTATCACCAGCTACATGGAATGAAAGAGCTCTCCCTCTGCCTCCAGTCTGTAAAGTCTGTACATTGTTAGAGACTTTCTTGTCCAGAATAATTTGTAGAGAAATAACATAACTTTTTTTCAAAAACAAAGACAGACAACCAGATGTCATTTCTGTGGAAAGTGACTCACTGCAGGAGCACAGGAACCATACACAGACATCATTTGGGGGAATTAAAGAAGCAGCTAGCTACATTTTTTTTCTCTGTTTCATTCTTAAGACAGAACCATCAAGTCTGGTCTCACCCTCAAAGGGAGGCCTGCGTTTCCAAGCACACCAATGTGAAGAGCCACACTGTCTACAAGAAATTTTTATTCACAGGTGGATGGACGGATGGGGATAGCTGGCATTCCTTATTGATAGGAGCATTCCTAGAAGAAAAATTACCTCTGTATTTATTTTAAATAATGAAGCTTCCCATCTTGAAACTTGCTAGAATAAAATTATCTAACCAGCTTCCCATTACTGACAGTAATTTGGGAACAGAAAGGCACCAGGCCTCTACATACAGTGATGGCAGCTTGAAATGGAACAGGTTTTAAAAATTTCTGTAATTTGGATGGTTGGTTTCGTTTTGTTTTTATTTTGAACCTGTTTTTCATGGTGAAACAACAAACCAGGAGCATGTGTTCACTCAGATGCTTCAGACTGACTGTTTCATCAGTTTCTAAATTGCTTTATGAAACAGACGTAAGTAAATAGTTGCTGCTACTGTTTTCCTGCTCATACTTTGAGACCATCAATTATTTAGAACCAGAGCCTCTAAACATGTTTGAACAGAGCTTTCCAACAGAGATCACGTACAAGAACTGCTCATGGTTTTATTATCAAATACTATTAAGATAATTTCGTAAAAAGAGTAAATACAGCACCAGGCTGAAGGAGGAAACAAAACAAACCAAAGACACTTGCCTGGGTAACAAGTGGCTCCAACAGTCTCTCCACTGTGAGAGTCCTGATTTCCAAGCTTTTGGGGTCCCATTTCAAAATGATAGGTGACGTTGCAGAAGTCATACTCCCTGGAACAGATAAAGTTACACAACGTGAAAATTATTACTGCAATATCCACACACCACATAGCATTTATTTAAAAAATAAATATATATCCACATATAAAATACTTCTCTGTACTCTCACTTGTGTTCCTCTACTCCCAAGAACTCCCAGGTGCACCCCTGCCACATCTAATGGGTGCTTAGAGGTTTATATTCAGAGTTCTTTTTACTCCTGTACCCCCAACACCGCCACAGATGGATGAGTCCTGAAGGAACCACATCCCATGGAGGCACAGACAGGAGCAGGATTATCCTGCAGGACTCCACCCCACAGAGAGAACCCAAACTGGGGCAGGGGAGAAGTGTGAGGAAGGAGCAGGAGTTTTAGGAACTTTCTGCAACCCCCAACACCCCCTGCGCTGCTCAGAGTGGGAGAGGCAAGGAACTGGAAGAGACAGAAGTGGAATAAAACAAACTCAACAACTCTCTTCACGTTTTGGAATCAAACTCCCCCCACAGTGTTCAGCATTTCTTAATTTCCCATCAAAAAGAGAAGGACTCGTTTAAAGCCAAAATGGATTCTCCAGACCACCTTAGGCTCCAAAGCTTAAACAAGGCCCCAGAGAAAGACAACAGCAAATTGCTGTCACTTCATTTGCCATTTCACGTTTTCATGCAATTTTCTAGACAGTTGACTTCATTTCTGAAATTCCAGATATGGATAAGTGTGGCTGTCAGGTTGTAAGAGGCATCCAAGGCACCTCATTGAGCTGGAAAGTGATTTAAGTATTTGGTGACAAGCAAAGCCACATATAAACTAACCTGTCCCCCAAACCCGAGAAGAGAGAAAAATCTAATGAAAAAAATGTGAATTTAAAATAATTCTGATCTAAATATTTCCCTTTATTTTAAAATTAAAATGAAAAATTAGAAGTCCCATATACCATGAGAGCACTTAACAGGTAAATACAAACCAGTAATATATTGGACATTGTGCGAGATTCCAGTCAAGCCCCTCTGTTTATAACATCACAAAAGTTTTAAACTGTTTCCCCCAGAAAACTATTTCATCATTTTTAACTTACTAACTTTAGTATTTTAATTTATTTTTAACCAATAAGCTAATTTCAGCAATAAATTTTACAAATAAAGAAATGAATGAATCACCACCGTAATTAAGGGAACAAAAGCAAAAGAAATTCAGCTGTTGCTCCTTGAATCCCAATCCACTTCATGAAGCATAATTCAGTAAGGTGCACACTCAGGACTCAGCAGCATTATCCAGGATATCCAAAATAAATTCTACTGCTCTGCTCAGGAGAATGAATAATCACAATCAATCAATATAAACGGGCTGGTGAGTCTCTGCAAAATCCATCCAGAGGCTACAAAAGATCCTCACTGGGTTAAAATTCCTCAAAAAGAGAGGCACATCAGCACTCCCTAATCAATGTATTCATAAATCACCTATAAAACCACCATTAGCCTCCTCCCACCTGCAAACAGCTGGTAGCAGAATTAGCAGATAATATCTAGCGAGTGCTAAAATCCCTGTTATTCCGTTTCCACACATTAGGTTTCATGTTTTACAGCGCTGCAAACACCCAGACGTGATTAAAGAACACTGCGAGACAGTTTCTAGTTGCTGTAAACGTGGTTGGTGTGGGAGCCATCATTTCTCCAACAGACAATACTTAATTATCTTTCAGAGCCTGTTTTTTTTCTAATATATAAAGTTGGTTGCCACTCCAGTTGGCCTCTGGAAAAATAAGTCTGAAGTAGCCAATTATTCTAATTGGTTAATTATGAGTTATGATGCTTTCAAATGTGTCCCAGAGTCTTTCTTTTTCCTAAGCACACTTTTCCTCACTAACTATTAACGTGAGTACTCAAACAGACACTTGTCATAATTCAAAAATAAATTCATAGCTGTACCATAGTCCAGAGCCTACAAAAGCAAATTAATTTCAGTGGATGGCAGTCATGCAGGTGATGCTAAAGATGACCTGGGTGATCAGTTGTTACAGCCAGAATATGGCTCAACCTTTACTAAAAAATAAAACAAATATCTTTCAGTACTCAATATAAAAGGGTGAGCAGTGATTTCAAATATAAAAAGGGCATTATTTAAGAAAAAATCTTATTAAAAACTTCTGACAGTTCTTCATTCGCAGTCAAATCAACACCACAACAGCAAATAAGTTTAAAAAGAGTCAAATTAATGTGTTTTTCTCAACATTCCTTCAGCTGCTGTCACAACAGCAATTTTAAATGACAAGACTAAACAGAAGTTTTGTCTTCACCTGCCCAAGTGTTTGTACACGAATAGATGGAATATTCTTCCTTGCAAGCTCTACACCGAACTTCCTACACTGAACAGGAGAACAGGGACTGCTCAGCTGGATAGAGGACAGGATACAAAGAGTATTTTGAGACTATTTGACCAAATATTCCCCAAAAATAGCTTTAAGTTTTCCACTGAAAGGAAATACAAGTTAAGAGTGCTGTAGTAATACTGCCATAGAAGTATAGAGACGTTGCAGTCCTAAACCTGAAACGAGCTCCAGACTTTTTTCAAGGATATATTTTAGGAATTCTATTGCCTAACTGTGTTTTTCCTCCTTGAGCACGTGCCAAAATGTCTCTTGTTCTAAGCTCTGAGCTTCTCCTCAATACAGCGATACAGGAATGTCTCTATCCAGCTCAGCACTGCTCAGTGTGAGCGTTTGTTTAGTCAGCCCGTCTTCAAAGCCTATCTGCAAAGAAAATAAGTATTTACTCTAGCAAATACCAACAAATATTTACTGGAACGAGTGGAGCCAAAATCCCCATCAGCAGAATTCTCCATTACATAACCATCCCCAGAAGTCTAACCCCACACCACCCTTACCAGCAGCCTTTTCACACAGCATAATTTCACTTTTTGGAACATCCTACGAACCCGAAATGTTGTGCATGTGGAATTGTTTGTCTCTCACACTACAGCTCCCTGTTTTCCTGCACAACAGATCTGCTCTCCTCGTGATTTCCACAGAGGAGCTTCTTGAGGTTCAAAGCTGCTCGCAAGAGACGGTGCAGCTCATTTCTGTGCTGCAACTTCAGTGTAAGACTAAAAATATTTAAAATCTACATAAGCAAAAGCAACGTCTGCTGAAGCAAAGTGATAATTTTTGTAGAAATATAAACATTGCCAGTCCTGAACAGGCCCCCAGCTGTTAGTCCAGCTCACATCTGCAATGCAGACAGGAAAGACAGATGGTGAACATCTCATCTTGAATGAAGTGAAAACCCTTTCTACCTGATTCACAGCAAAGCTGAGGATTAATCAGCTGGCAAGAGGAGATTGGCAGTGCTGGCAGCACAAGGCTGTACTTCCAACACTTTATTTGCTGCTGGAAGGCAAAAAATGATGTTCATTAGTGAAAGAAAGACGTCCAGCAAGGCTGAAAATCAGTAAGGTGAGAGGAGTCAAAAGGCAAAATAGTAATAATTTAGCCCATGTTTCCAGATAGTAAAGTTAAAATAGTGACTCTTTAATACTGAATTTTTAATACCTAATGTTTAAGGCATTTACATGGACTACTGAAGAAAATATGCTTTATTCTCCCACAGTCCCCGTGCCCAGATCAAAGGGGCACTTTCACACATGCTTCAAACCCACTCGACCTCCCAGCTCCCTCTTCCTGCATTATTTCCACCCTTTTCCCTTGGTACCAGGGCTGGGAACTGCACCAGCAGCAGAACCTGGCTGAGCACTCCGTGACCCTGCAGAAGGACACCAAGTGCTCAGCTCCATGCCTGGCCTGGCACAGGTAACACCACAGCTCTGAGAGGAGCAGCAGAGGTGGAGGACAGGGCAGCCCTTCCAGACACAAACCGGTTGAAGAGGAGTTAAAAGCTGAACAACACCGGCTGCACTTCCTTGGTTCGCATCTGAAGATTGAGAACCCCGTCAAAACAAACCCCTCTGTGCACGGAGACAGACTGCTGCGGGGAATACGGAATTCCTTCCAGCAGGATACACAATCTCGGGAGACAGACACGGAAAAAAAAAAATCTGATTTCACAGACATTTATGTGCTTCACTGGGAGGTGGAAATCTAAACACATGGATGGTTATACCCCTGAGTCTGCCTGCAGAGCGTAGCAGCATTTCGAGATGCACGAGCTGGCTCTGGAATGGCTCCTACAGGTACAGCGGGGGTTGGAGCACAGGACAAACCAGCTGAGACATCAGGAATCCCACCACACCCCCAGCCCCAGAGAGCCCTCCCCTGGCTGGCCTGGCTGGCAGAGGGCTGCAGTGAGGTACAGATATAGATATAGATATAGATATTAGATACACCTGGTGGTAAATATAGCCAGGATTCTGTTCCCTGGCATTTATCTGCAGGATTGAGCAATGCAGCTGCACCTCTGCTCTGACCTGAGCTGCAGCAAGTGCAGCTGCAAGAGCTCTGATTCTCGAGGGAGCCTGGTTCCCAGCACAATTCCCAACCCGTTTGCCCATTCCCTGCCTCTATCACACAAGAATACAAATAGAGACAGAAGGACAAAAAGCAGGGGCACATAACAACTGCAAGGAAAGGAAATAAAGGGGAAATGCTAACAGGAGTAAAAGTGCAGCGGGAAAGGGAATAGAGAATGTGCCTTTCAGCAGAGAAAAGCTCTCATCATTAGTCAATGACAGCCCAGAACAGCCTCCAGCAGATCTGGCTGAAACAGAGTTCAAATGGGCAGTTCCCATCACCTTGCTTAAGAAAAGGGAGGAAGGAGAAAGGAAAAAAATAATAAACAGAGCAGGATGGTTTGGAGGAGTGTAAGGAATATCTGTCCCCACACTTAAATAACTTTCTGACACTCTTGTTTATTTTGTTACATGAATGTGACCCTTCTCTCCTCTTTCCTACAACTTAGGCGGGGAACAAACAAGCCAACCTAAACCTTTAGGCCCCACTCGCAAGCTTAACCACGCAGAGAATTTTTAATTTGAGCTTTTCTAAGCTCTCAACTTCCTTTGGGATTCACAGCCCTGTCCCCTTCCGCTAACCCTCCACCTCCACAGTGGGGCGAGATTCTGCTTTGGCCTCAGCAAAACAAGGAAGCAGCCCATGATGCAAACTCGGATTTCTATCCAATAAACCACCAAGGCAGGAGGGAAAAGAGCTTGACAAGGGGAGGATTTCCTTGGTAACAGAGCCAGCGGGACAGAGCCCATGGAGAGCCCCGAGACAGAAAGTGGCGAGCTAAAAAAGACAGTGATGGAGGGATTCCCGTTTTGCAGTCACATCAACCAGCTCGGGCTTGGAGGCAACAGCCTACACCGAGACCTGCCTCAGATGTGAGGGCAAACTGCCTTCAGGAATCAGAGGCCCTGAAAAGCTCCCAGGGGAGGTGCAAACACCAGGGTAAGGGGCACAGTACCAGAGGTGGCACCCACCACCCACCTGCCGAAGCTGCTGCTGCCCTGCTTCGACTAAAAGGGAGAATGTTCCTCAAAACTCTGTGCAGAGCTGAACTGCATCAGTGCCCAAATCGCTTCTTTCTACTACAGGGCTCAGAAAAACAACTCTGCTTTAAGGGCTCACACACCTGTTGCCTTTTTCCCAACCTGGACATGAAACTCAAGACAGTTTTAGGACAGGAGGTGATATAAAGGTGGATCTTTATTTGGAGGCCTCCAGGGGCAGTTATGGAAGAGTGGCCACAAAAGCCCCCCCGACAGGGGCACACACAATTTTATAAGTTGGGTAAATGAGCATAATTGACAAAAAAGCCCCAATTAGGAGCACAAGCGGTGATGCAAGTCCCCCCCAGGTCAAGCCCCTTCTCTGGAGCCCCCCTTGGTGCTGGCTGTGCTTTGGTTATGAAAATGTCTCGCAGACCTTGGTAGCCAGGGAGAACCAGGACAGCACAGGGGTCCTGGAATTTGTTTTGTCTTTCTGCCCAGGGAAAGGGCCTGGAAAACTCCTGGGAAAACCAGCCACTAATGCAATAATGAGCTACAGAGCTCCAAATAGATGGGTAGAGAATACAGAGAATATATAAGGGGAAAAAAAGGCAAAAAGCAAAATGGCATCACACCTACAGCTGCAGTTTGAGTCCCAGCTTGGGCCCTCCCATTACTCAGTGTTCAGGTGAAGTTTATTATTTAGACAGTCTTCTCTCCAGGGGGATGGCAGATCCAATAGCCAGTTCTTAAACCACCTAAATTTCTAATGGCTGGCTCTCCACGAGGAGCCTGGTGATTTAGGAGGTGCTACCCCCAGGAAGGATGGAAAATAGCATTGTTACCATTTGTTTGCTCTAATAAATATTACGAGTAGAACCACGTGGAAAGTAATTTACTCCAATGTGAGTAAGCAGTCAAAGTGCTTGAAAGCTGCTTTAAACAGCCATACATAAAACTCCTATATTTAAATCATTTATCTTGCATTTTTTATACGAGCATGCTTTTTTCCCACTAACTTCTACAGTCAGGGTAGGGACATTTCCCAATAGGAAATAGAAGATTTTAAGGAATCTGTACCACAGGGCAGCCCAGGCCTGAACAGAACACAGTCCTGTCACTTCTGTACAGCCACAGATTTTCCCACAAACCACTCTGTATTCACACAGCTCCTCAACACCTCTTAATAAAAGTCCTCTCACAGCCCTGGACGTGATCAAAGCCCCTGAGCTCAGCGCTGCTGGGAGCCTGGTTCATGTAGGGTCATGCTGCAAACCCAGGAAAATCAGATGATTTTAAATCAGGTCCTCAGTGCAGATCCTACACTCTGCCTTCTCTCTCCATCATATTTCCCCCCAAAAGATGCAAATTTCTATACCTAGCAAAGTAATATCTGAGTAAAACAGTTAAATTGCTGTAGATGTGCTGAATTTACAGAATCGACCTTCCTTTTTTGTAATAAAACTGTAACTTTTAAATTTATTTTTCTGCTTCCACTTAAGGCAACATTAATCACACACCTTGCAGGTAAAAAAAATCTAAACAAACATTTATTCACTTCTTCCATTTCACTTGTTATCTTTCTTCATTGCATGAATTTAGTATTAGTAATACCAGCTCACATTTTACAAAGGCAGAGAAGTATTGAGCATCTTTGGTTTAAATTAACACATTTGCTCCCCTTACAACACAGAATTAGTGTCTCAGGTTCCAACAGCTCTTCAAAAAAGAGTTTTTGGGCTTAATCCTAACCATAACTTTGCAAGCTTCTGCTTCTGCATGTAGGGGTCATCCTCTCACTGAGAGAATCCCATTTACAACTCCTCATCCTCAGAAACCACAATTACCCTCACCTCTGCATTACCCTGCAGCTGCTCCTCGTTTCTCTAGGAGAGAAACCTTTATTCCAGGAGATCAGCCACTGCTGCCTCCAAATGAAACAATTGACAGTTTTATTGACAGCTTTTCCTAGGGAGAGTCAAAGCTTGAGGGGGTTTGGAGCTTTTTTTTGGTTTGGCTGGCTTTTCCAGGAGCCTGTGTCCCTGCTGCTTGTGCTGGAATGGCAATGCTGGAGTAGCAGCTCGACACACATTTCCCTTTCACTAAGCTTGAAATTACCTAATTACTCATCACTTTAATTAAGAGGTATCTGCTGTTGTTCCTACAGGTGCAACACTGTTTTCCTGCACTGAACAGCATCTTTCAGTGATGTGAACTACAGACACAACCAGCCCACAGCTTGTACAATTTCCCTGGATGAGAAGAGTCTCCCTTTGTAAAGTCCACAAGCCTCCACCCCATGGAGAAGGAGCTGTGCCACTTTCCAGCTCCACAATTAACACATTGAATAGGACTGGCTTTAGACAAAACCCAGTGGAAGCACAGCTCAGCAATTAATATCTGGGGTCATCAACCACCTCTCTGAGCAGTCCCACCAACTTCCAGATGTTCCCATTGTCCCGTATCTGCATTTGTCCAGTTGCTCATCAGCTGCCTCTGAGAAATTCCTAAAAATCTCAGAGAAATTTATCCTCTAACCTTGTGCTCATTAAATCTGCTCCTCCTTTAAATATTTCACAGAAAGCTGCCCTATCCCTAGAAAAACCTGTTCAGAGTAGGCCTCATTCTGAGAGGAGCCAAGGGCACCATTCCATACATATTTACCACTAATCCAAAAAAAGGGACAAAGTAAAAATCTGCAATGACAGAACAAAATGTGCAGAATAAGAACTGCACTGCTTCATTCTGCTTGGTCACCTGTGGCTGAAAACCTTCCTGAGGTTATTCTTATGCTGATGGATGCTTTAAATAAAGCACAATGCATAGATTGCCATCCACGATGATATCCAGAAAGTTTTATCTTCCCCAGCTGTGTGTTCACAGGATTTGCTGGAGTTCCGTTAGCTGGGAAAAACTGAAATACAATGTGGCATAAGAATGGC
Organism: Pomatostomus ruficeps; assembly: GCA_013400735.1. Lineage (NCBI taxonomy): Eukaryota > Metazoa > Chordata > Aves > Passeriformes > Timaliidae > Pomatostomus > Pomatostomus ruficeps. The sequence continues at coordinate 11,666 of VYZT01042192.1, read as the reverse complement.
ATCACCATTATATCCTCACCTGAATTAACTGAATTAAAGATGATAAAATTCCGTGTTTCTTATTCAGGAAAGTTCTTTATTCAAAAGGAAGGGATGCAGACAATCAGGGAACATGCACAATTTCTAATGTAAAAGATGTCATCTAAAACCTTTAAAGAAGGTAACTTTAAAAAAAAAAAAAGAAAAAAAAAGTAGCTGTTTTTCCCCAAAACTTACACACAACTTTGGAAAAATGTCTTGTAAAGAGAGAGAGATAAGGCTTCTAACACCTGACCTCTCTGTTTAATCCATTATACATTTGGACTAATCTTGATTTTTTTGCATTTTTTCTGAGTACGTGGAGTACTGCAGACAATCCAGAAGAGAAGGAAAAAAACTTGTGCCTTCACTTAAAATTTGAAGACAGAATTATCTCAGAGCAAGGCTGACAATTCAACACTAAACTCTTACAAAACAATGGGAGAAGCAGACACTTGAATATGTAACAAAGTATGACATGGGGGGAACAAAATGAAAGTTGGTATCACAGATTTACAGATGTTTATTTAAGAGAACTTTAGAAATCATAAAAACAGGAAATAAAAAATTATTGTAACAGACTCCCCAGTCCAGGCCAAGGCACATTAAAATCCAGTGAGTGAAAGCTGAAATTAAACAGGTTCCTCATAGAATGAAACAACTTTAAAACTATTTTTTAAAAGGTGACGAAAACTGTATGAGGAAGAATTTGAAGGGACCTGAGACAGATTTTTCATCCCCGCTTATTTTGAATTCAGAACTTCACTGTCTCTCAGATAAGGATTCCTTTAAACAGCACTGACTTCATTAGAAGATACGGTGCATGATACGGAGGTGATTACACTAATCACATCTCTTCCTTCCCCCAGGACACTGTCAACAAAAAATAAAAAAAAAAAAGGCAAAGGATGGGGTCTGGCTCCATTTCAAGAAGTTCTACACAGCCATGCAAACGCAGTGAAGCGCGTTTTGCAGTGCCCAAAACCCAAGCAGGTTTCCAGAGGAGCCGATTCACACGCTCCAGCAAGAACTGAACTGCTCTTACCCAGCTGAACTCCTGACCCCTGAACCCCAGCAGGGAGCAGCACCCAGCCACAGCACCTTCCACTAGGGTAAGGAGCACATGGATTGAAGAGCTCCCACTAATTATAAATGGGCTGGAGGGGGTCAGACAGGCAGTGCCATCGGGAGATTTATGCTCCACGGCAACACAATCCATGGAGCTGGAAAGGCACTGGCAGTGCCCGGCACAATCCACTCTTTGCTTAAAACCACCCATAAAATACAGGGAACTGCTGAAGCATAGAATGAACACGCTGGAGGTGGTTTGTTTTTAGCAATATTTCCCCAAATAAAGGGATTCCTTACAGAATTCAAGATTATATAATCACAGTCACAGGATGGTTTGGGTTGGAAGAGACCTTAAAGCTCATTTTGTCCCACCCTCTGCCATGGGCAGGGACACTTCCAGCAGACCAGGTTGCTCCAAGCCCCGTCCAGCCTGGCCTTGGACACCTTTCCAGACAGAACAATCACAGTCCAGAGGCAGCTGATATTTACATCGCACATACACAGCAGCAGCACAAAACCTCACCATCACGGTCATTCATCTCCTGACCATACCAACATTTTAAAGTTTCCTCCTTTTTACGTCTTATTATGACCAAACCCAGTTTTGAAGAGAGTAAATCCATTTGCTTTGGCTCACATCCCTGTCTTTAGTAACTCCAATGCATGCTGCCAGCCACTGCAACGACGCATGACGGCTCCTGGGCTCTGCTGGGGTATTTGCAGCAGAATGAATGAAAACGAAGCCGATAATTCCATAGTGACAAGTGTCATATTGATGCCTTAAGGGCTGGTACAATTAAGAGGCAGACACAGCAGTGCGGGGCAAAGGGCATTCCCTTCGTTTAATGGGATCCTGGGTGCACAACTTGTCACAGGTGGGAACAGCCAAGCAGCACCCCCCGTGTACAACGCAGATACAATTGGATGGACCTCACAAATGAGCAGATCTACCTAAAATCCCCAATAAGAAACTTAAAAAATGAGGTAAATGTCCCCTATTCTAATCACCCACCCCAAGTAAGTCTACAGCCTAGTTAAAAAACCTGTTCCAGAGAGGCGGCTCCGTCCAAGGTTGGAGCCTCTGGTTTGGAGACAGTCGGGATGTTTCGTCTGCTCCCCTCAGAGAACCCCCAAGCTGAGCTCAATCTCAGCCTCCAAGGGTTATCCACATGTAGGGTTGAGGGGCAAGGAAAGGGAAAGGGTGTAAGGAAAGGGAAAAGGTATCAAAATGTATAATAGGGTATAAAAAGAAAAGACAAGAAACCATCAGGCATCAATTGCAGTGTCTCTCCATTGCACAGGCATGCGAATTATCCCGGATTCCCGTTTGTCCCTAATCAAGGCATTTTCAGCCTTTAAACCCAAGCTCTTTGTTGTTGTGTTGCCTGTATCCCAGCAGCCATCCATAGGATATCCTGCTGCCTCACCAATCCACAGCATCCCATCCCTCCTTCTGCTGCCACGTGCAGAGCACTCCGGGCTTATCCCTTGGGGCTGTTTCGTTGTTGTTCTGTTGGTTTTAACTACGTGTTTACATCCCACTCCTTAAATTCCCCGTTTGTCCTCGCTAATTCCACCGTGCCATCCTATTTCTTCAAAAATAATTCTTATCACTGCAGCTCCAGCTTTCTGCTGTCTGAGAGCAGGCTGAGGGGGCTGCTTCTCATCACTCTATTCTGTTAATGCTCTGGTTTGCAACAGGATATTTAATTTATTATCACCAGCCCATGTTTTTTGCTTTCTGTTTAATACTCAAAACGAAACGTGCTTTTCCCCCACTTATTCCATGAAGGAATCAATCATCCCAAGGACAAAGGAGAAGCTTTTCATCTGCGACGTAATTGTGTTTTCCTCTTAGCATTAATCTGCAGTCCAAGCCAACATGACCTGCAACACCTTCAGAACATAAATACTCTTCCAACAATGGTGTGCTTTACAAAGGCCCAACATCGTATTTTATAACACAATTCTTTCCTCAGATTTTTGTTAATCAACATCTGAAATATGGAGGGGAGAAAAAACAACAAAGAAAAACAACAACAACAAAACAACCACCTGACTGGCAAACCGAATGTGGAGTTTTTTAGTTTTCATCAGTCAATCGTCACACACAAAAACATGTTCACTCTACCAGACAGAACTTCTACAGCCACTGTTCTAGAAATTTTCAGATTTTTTTTTCATTTAGCTGCTGATATTTATGGTACAACCCCAAGTGAAGACAAGACAGTTCAATAACTTAGTGTCCAGTCTAGACTACATCTGCAGCTGGTAACAGAATGAGAGGATTTCTCAGATTCATCACTGTGACTTTAATTGGGCCCTGTGTCACCCCCTTCTTTGAGCCACAACTACTCGTAGCTTTTCTTTCAATTAAGTGCACCAAAAACACCACAAGGCCTTTGATTTAGTAAACCCAGATGTTATTAGAACACAGCTTGGCCATTAAAACAAAGAAATTTCAGGAAGAGAGAATGAAGATGAAAGGGATTTATGAACAAGTGTATCTCCTTTCAGCTGTGGCCTTCCAGACTGAGCTCTTCCTCTGGCTTTGCTCTCAGCTCCAGCACTTTGAGGAGGTTTGCTGGGTAGGAACACATTTTGTTGTGTCTTTGGCAGCCTGAAAAAGTCCATTTTCACCCCTTCCATAGCACCTGTTTGGGTATCTGGTCATTACTCTCCAGTAGGCTTCAGGTTTCTGGGAATGCTCCAGGTTCCATTCTCACTTCTGCACCTCAAACTGCCTCCCTGGTCCACCAGACACATAGAATTCAGACTACAGGTAGTGCAACCTTTATTATTTTCTTTTACTTTTATCTCTTTTCCCTCTCCTCTTATGTTTCCAGGAAACCTGGTTACTGACAATAAATTAACTGATCGCAGGACTGAATACATTATTGAAATGCAAAATGCCAGCCCACAGAATTTGATCATTTACCTGTTCCTCCCTCCTTTCCTTCCAAACAAACAAGAACCATAGCGCAGGATTGCTTTGATGTTCTTACAGTGGCAATGAAAAAGAAAGATTAAATTTAACTTTGATAGATGCAAAGTGATAAAAACCAGGAAGGACCAGGATCCTGCCTGCATCCGTAACGATGGACTCGGAATTGGTTATTAAAACCCAGGAATGCAATCTGTGAATTATAACAGCTTTCCGTACATGCCAGCTTAACACAGAGCAGCAACAAAAATAAAGTGAGGAATTATTCTAAAAGAGAACGAGAACAAACCAGAAAACACCATTATGCCATTATAAATCCATACCATTAATATAATTTAGCCATCACTTTCCTATAAAGAACATTGCAGAACAGAGGAATCCATTGGCAACAAGGGCAGTCAAGGACTTCAAGGAAAAACTACAGAGATTAAAAAGTCTTCATCGTGCAGAACAAATGAAATCCTAAAATTATAGAAAGACAGAATGTCCTGAGCTGGAAGGTACCCACCAGGATCATCAAGCCCAACTCCTGACCCTGCACAGACCCCCAACAATCCCACCCTGGGCATTCCTGAGAGCATTTTGCAAATGCTCCTGGAGCTCTGGCAGCCTCGGGGCTGTGCCCATTCCCTGGGAAGCCTGGGCAGTGCCCAGCACCCCCTGGGGGAAGAACCTTTTCCTAATAATAACAACAACCTGCAGTGTCATAGATAAAATTAAACAACCTTTTGCTTTTGTCTTTCCCAATGACAAAAAAGATTAATAAAACTCTTTTGAAGTTATCCAGAAAGGTTTGGGAACTCCTTGTCGTAGTGTATGACAGATGCGAGAAGTTTACATCAGCTCATAAAATAATTCATTCACAGAAGGGCGCAGAAATGGAAAAACCTATAAAACAGAAAACAATCCCTGACAGACTGGCCTGCAGCTGCTGAGCCAGAGGCTGCCTGAGGCTGGGAGAGAAGGCCAGGGAAGCTCTCAGGGAGTGCCTTCCTACACTTCTACTCAGAGGCATCAACCACTTCATGCCCTCATTGAACCAAGGGTAAAAGTGTTGACATCCCAGCCTGCGCCTGCTCTAGACAAATCACCTGGAGCCCATCTCCTGCAGAGAAGGAAACCTCCAGGGTGCGGTGATTGAGGGAGTCATGGACTTCACAAGATGGTGCTGTGCAAAGACATTTTATTATGTAGTGAAAATTCCTTATATCCCATCACACAAACAGGGAATAACTCCACACCCCAGCGTGCCCCAATCACCAATTCTGTGTCACAGCATCACCTTTGATGGGAACAGGGAAACAATGCCTTGGAAGGGAACAAACAGCGTTTGTCACCTTTGACAGCTCCAGCAGGTCACAAACCCACAGTGCTCTCCTACCACTGCCCTGCTGACCCAGGATGTTTTTCCTGGGTCCCAGGGTTTCTTCTGGACCAAAGCCAGGAGGTCACTCTGGCTCTCAAGGCCTGTTCCTCTGTCACCCACATTCTGTAATTCCACACCAGGCTACAAAGATGGGGCCAGCCCTTAGGAGAGAGCTGAATCTACTCCTGTGCCTCTTGCTGTGTGATAAAGCAAGCGGGACACGTGGGGCTGGGCTGTGAGAGCGGGAACAGCTTTGTCCTGACAGGGAGGATCAGGAATCAGGAGCCCAGTGGATGAGGGGAAACACGGAGACAACAGCTCCAGTTTGCCTTTCAAGCACCAGCAGCCTCATTTAGTGAAGAGGAGCACAGAGGAACCCTTCAGCTGAGCACAGAGCCACTCAGGAAAATTACTTTGTATCACAGATCCACCACGTTCCTGGAAGTGAGGAATCTCTGCTGAGCAGGGCAGGCATGGAAAAATTCCAGGGTTGGACTGGTGGTGACATTTTCTTCCCCAATATCTACAAGGTGGTTCTGCTCTCAGTGCTCGCACACCACCAGCAGCCAAGGGGGAGGCTCAGACACCTCTCCATGGGCTGTTGGTGCCCAAAGGGACAGAAAGCACATCAGAGAAAACAGATTGTACACATTATATATCATCTATTTATCAGGCAAAGAGAGGAGCCTTTCTTTTGTCTTCTAGCACCAATAAGGCTGGAAGAGACCCCCAAGATCATCAAGTCCAACCTCTGACCATCCCCATTCCCAGAAACCACATTAAGTGCCACATAAACTCATTTCTGAACACCTCCAGGGATTGTGACCCCACCACTGCCCTGGGCAGCCCGTTCCAGTGCTTGGCCACTCTTTCAGTGAAGAATTTTTTCCTAAATCCAACCTGAGCCTCCCCTGGTGTAACTTGAAGCCATTTCCCATTGTCTCCTTCTCTTCCCTTGTGCCTCCTAACAGGAAGGAAACACAAAACCCACCTATGAGTCCCTTTCAGGTTGATCAGCTCCTTTACCGTCATTTAGTTTCATAGAAAAAAAATAAAAGTCACATTAAATCTAATATTCCCAATTTTTTCTGCACTTCTTCCCTTCGCTAGCCCCTCAAGAGTCCACGCGTTCCCAAAAGCAGCAATATACATTTAAATCCCCTACACTACTTTTAATCCATGATGATCTTGCACAATTACTTAATTGTAAGATAGCAGCTAATGAGGAAATTCAAAAGAAAGTGAACTCATTTCAAGAAATAGGATTCTATTTAACAGCACTTAATTACTTCCTCAGATCACAGAAAGGAAATCAAACATTCCTACCAGCAATTAATTTTTTTTAAATATAATCAGAGCAAACTCTAGTGAAACCAGACATTAATAAGAAAAACTTGCCCTTTGAAACTTTCATTCCAAATATATAAAATACACTATAATCAAAAATATATCAATAAACTACTACTGTTCTATTTCTACCCTCACAAAAAAACACTCCTAAACTCTCACAGTGGGGGAAAAATTAATTATGTATGAGGTCATAGTATGAAACCCCAGGTAGTGAACTTCCATTACTTTGAAATTCCTTGTTAGATATAAATTTGGGAACATCACCACAGGGCTGCCCTCGTAAGGAAACTTTTGAGCAAGGATCTGTAAGAACTGATAAAATTTTGGAAGAAAAAATGAGTTCTTCATAATTCCACCAGTTCATTGCAAGTGAGCAAAGTAAATTAAAATGAGAACTTAAAGATAAATTTTAGCTACACAAATCTTGCAACAAAATGTTTCATAACAATGAGCACATTTAATCGAATCCATAAATGAATTTAACCTACGCACATATGCCAAATCCAAGCCATATTATACAGATTATTACAGAATCAGACAAAGTGATAATCCCTGAAATCCACCATTATCTTGCCTACCTCTGCGTGGAAAAATTTCTTTACACAAACACAGGTCTGAAGTCTGCAACTACACGGGGTAATTTAAGGTAGCACTTGCTAAAAATTACAGTGCTGGGAGTGAGATTTATGGGTCAGAGGCTTTTGCCAGGAATATCACAGCAATACGTATGTGTGCATTATTTTAAACTGAGACAACAACTTACTTGTTATTTTTCCCACAACAATAATCATAAAAAGTAAAGTTTATAAAGGGTTTATTTTATTTCTCTTTCTGAAATCTCACACTCAAAGCCTAAGTTCAGGCAGCCCAAGGAATGCCGTTATTGTAAATATTTGATGTTATCAGACAGGCTGATGGTGCTCATTTGGTGTCATTTCTGTTGTCTCCTGGGCTTTCCTCTCATTTGTACTCATCTCCCAACAAGACAGGATTGTTTCTGGGAATAGGATGACCTAAAGGAAGCAGACCTCCAGCGTTCATCATCACTTAGGTCACCTTCTGCATTTCCTACACAACCCTCTTCACACAGGAGCCAGCAATTTATCTCCTCCCATTCATATCTTTGAGGTTCTGCATTTCGTTTCAACACACAGTACCCACGCCTGAGAAGAAAGCCTGGAATCAGAAGAGATTATTTTGTGGAATTAATTTTGACCCTGCCATCAGTGAGACAAGTGCGTAAGAGGAGGGGGAAAACTGATAATTCCTTCAATGTTCTTGATCCAATCAGTGTTCTGATCACTGCTGCTGTTCCCTACTCCTGTTGTCCATCATCCGCTGCTCCATTCTCTCAGAATGCCTGAAGAGAACGTCTCATTTCACCAGCCAGGCACAGAGGGATGGAAAGCAGCTCAGTTATCCTGGGCAGATAAAAGCCATACCCTGCGTGGACCCAGGCACTCAGAGTTCCATTAAAATAAACTTAATTAATTTAAATGTAGCATTTTCAGGAGCAGCTCTGTGCACAGTTGACCTTGCTCCCTGAAACAATCTCCTGCGCCGGCCCGCCTGAACCACATAAATTGTCTCCTTTGTCACTTCGCTGCACTGGGGCTGTGATTCTTCCTTTTCATATCCTGTCCTTATCAGCTGCAAAACCACAAACACAGCTCATAAATTATACTGTCTCAACGGTGTAATTTTGTACTCTTGTTGTAAACTGCAGCTCGAAATTACAGCTGAAAAAGTAAGGAAATCCACAGTTATGCACTAAATATTTAATTCGCCTTCTTGGAAGATAATTTAAATATATTTATATGGCTGAAAAATTGTTGTTGATTTTAAGATTTATTCAATTTTTTGCTTTATTCTTACTCTCCCTAAATACAAAACAAACAAATAAAAAAGTGCATGTACGTTTAAGTGAAGTTGGAAATTTGAGTTATTCCTTCTAGGTAAAAGGAACAGCAAAGCATTTATAGTTCTTCCTGAAATTAAAAAGATCCGTTTGACAAGTTACTCTAAATTCCCACATCCATCACAGAAGAACATCATATATGGATAAATTTTATTAGGAACACAAAACTGTACAAGCAAACTTTGTAACGTAGGAGACAATTCAACATTGTTGTGCTTTTCCCTGTTAAACAAGAGGGAGCCCTGACTCATTTATCAGCAGTTAGAAACTCTCTACCTCCTTTTCAAAAGTGGCAATGACTGAAGTGTCTAAATAAAAAATTGCATGTAAGGGGTTTGAAATTTTACATATATATAGACAGATAGATAGATAGATGAATGAATAAATAAATTTTCATGCACATTTCTGCATTTTGCATTCAAAATCAGAAATTCCCTCTGGCTCCTGGACGAGTAAATTTCAGTCACTTCAATCCTAACAGAGTTTTGGGGCATTCCAGGCATCGCCTGCCTTTCCTGCTGCCCACTCCCAGCTCTCCAGCCACAACTGGGAGTGCCACAGCCCATTCCAGTCTCACCTCCCAGGAGTCCCTCGGAGTTTCCGAGCCACAGAGTCCAGGCTGGGATGGGATTTGCGGGATTTGTCCCAGGGTTTTTCCCCGTAGCTCACAGACACCCAACACTGCACACTGCTGACCCCACAAAACGCTGCAGCATCCAGCCTGACTCCCCAAAATCTGAATCCTGGCTCCTGCTGAGTTTTTCGTGCCTTTGCCTGCAAGTCATCATTTCCTATTATGCAACATTAGGCATGAGTGGTTAATTAGTTTTTCCCATATGCCAGCACATACGTAAATTCCAATTATTAGCAGTGTTAGCTTACACAAATTACCTTTAAATCCAATATTTGCATATCTTCTGTACAGCCTCCTCCAGAAAACAGCATTTATGTTTTGGAAGATTGTATTAGTTCTTTGAAGAGATCTGCGTTTCCTGATATTTAACCAAGAATTTAAATTGTCATTTGCGTCACCAAGGTCTCTTTTGCCTCAGCTGAAACACTACACAGCTTGAACCGGGCTGACACAGTAACTACAGGCACAATAATTCTGTTTCAAATGTAACATTTTTCCTGCTCAGTGCACCACTAAAACTCACGAACCTGAGAGTGCTGGATGGAACTTGCAGATAAGGCTGAATGGCACTTCCAATTTCACTAAAAGAAAACAAAAGGCAGAGCATTGTCCCACTCAAATCAGCAAAATCTCCATTTACTGAACTCCTATTCTTCCCTCCTTCATCAGGAAAATAAGGAATTATATTTGATTAATGACTCCACCACCAGACACGGTGAAATCCTCTGGGCACAGAACACACATTCGCCTTCACACCGGTGCCGCACTTGGATTTTTTAAGCAGCTACTTTTCTTATAACCTGGGTAGAAACTCCCCAGGTAATGAAGGTCGTTCATACACGATAAAATGCTCAAAACGAGATTATAAACAAAATACAGAGCCAGGTTCTCAAATGAATATTTACTTTGGAAGGTATAATGGGAAGGGAAAAGTAGTTAAAATACGCCAGCAACTCTCGAAAAGCTAAACAAAAAGCAAAGTTCCCATTGACAGCCCCATTATGATCTTCGAGATTTTTCATGAAAGCTGCTCGGGGAGAAAAAAAAAGCTAAATTTAATAAAATAATAAGCAGAACAAATGAAGGTAAAATGTATATATTTCACTCAGGACTCTGGTATTATAAAGCACTTCAGCTTTGCTTCATGCTGTGTAAGTCCCACAGAAACTTCCAAGGCATTTTCTTGTACTGCAGAAAAATGCATTAATTTTTCCCTTCTTTTTTTCCCTGGGTTTTTTTGTTTTGTTTTGTCTTTTTTTAAATTTTGGTTTAGTTTGGTTTTGGTTTTTTTGCAGGGGATGTTTATTGGGTTTTTCGTTTTTGTTGTTCGTTTGGGATTTTTGGGGGGGTTTGGGGTTTTTTGGTTTTTTATCTGTTTGTTGGGGTTTTTGTTTGCTTTGGTTTGGTTTTTGTTGTTGTTCTTGTTGTTGTCCTTGGCCATCTATGGAAATCTAAGATATCGAAGGTATCAAGGAGACATCAGAGCAATGTTTTGGATGGGAAGAGTTCCCGGATCTGCCATGGATACACAGATGTTGACTCCTGTCAGAATGGGACAATGACATTCCCTCTGTCACACAAAGGAAGCAACCAGCTGAAGAAAGGACCACACAGAAGACTTGTGCCCAAGGAACCAGAACAGCGAAGAGCCTCATTTTTCACACCAGGTTACACCAGCAGTTACAAATTCTGAAGGAAGTGTGCTAAAAGGGCTGCTTTCCACTAGAAGAGAAAGGATATGGTTTTACAAGCCCAATATTATGTTTTCATTCATAAAATCTGGGAACAGGGCCAGCCCTGACTGCATACATTCCATGTGACCTTTCAGGAACATTTATTTCAGTGCAGAACCTCCACGCTGATACGTAACTCTGAATTACACCACTAATGCCGGTCACAGAGAGCAGCTCCCAGCGAAGCTGGAGTTATTTATAAAACCCTTCTGGGATCACAACCTGTAAAATATCCATCCCACAGATCACACCAGTGAGCCTGGCTGCCTGCACAAAGTGACATGGTTGGATGCCAGTGATGCAATTCACTAAATTGTGCTGATTAACAGGAAGCTTGCAGTGATGGTAGTGACTGCTCCAGGAAGAAAGCTCCACTTTTCTCTGACTCTTCAGCTCCATGATGCCCAAATGTTTCAGCCAAGAACATCAGCTGAGCCTGTTAATACGAGGTGGCTGCAGCTACAGCAGGATGAAGGCAATCTACTCGTGGGTGGAAGCCATTGCAGCCAGAAATAAAATAAATGTTGGAGATGGCAGAGCTTACAATGCTACCGTGCCCAGGATGCACTCCAGCCCAGGATGCCTCATCCTGGCCAGAGCCAGGAGCTTGTGTTGCCTTTTTCCCAGCCTGG
>VYZT01042191.1:150830-172464 GCA_013400735.1 Pomatostomus ruficeps | reverse complement strand
TAAAAGTACAATGTGTTTCTCACAGCATTAAATAGAAAAAGTTTACATTGACAGCTCATTACTAAAATAATCCTTAGCAGTAAGAAAGAACCTATGTGCTTTGCTAGGTTTTAAAATTCTTAAATTAAAATTTTACATTGTCACTGTTCTGTTCTAACACACAGTAAAATTTAAACTCCCCTTTTCTGCCACAGAAGAAAATTCTGCTGTTACCACAGAGCATAAAAACTAAATTGCTCAGGAATACAGGACATATATTTGTTTTCAGCCATTTGATTTCCCTTTGTATGTTGGTCTTTCCAATATCACTTTATTCTATATCTGAAATCAGTCACACTGATACCAGATGGAGTTCCATTATATTCTTCTACCGAGCAACCACAAATCTCACCACCATGACAAGGTGACCTTATGAATGCTTTTCACACCTTAATTAAGGGAAATTGTTTCCCCTAATGGTGATCCCAACAGAGCCAGAATGATCCTAGAGGTGTTCAACTGTGCAGTGTCTGATTTTAACAAGGGATGGTTTGTTACCAAAAGTCCTTTTGGACAATAAGATCAGAGTGTCACCCAATCAACATGGCCTGTAGTTGGGATAATTAAACAGAAAGGGCCTTATGCACTCCAATGCCAGTGAATTAAATAGAAAAACTGACTTCCACAGGCTGCGGGTCAGGTTCACAAGTGCAGCTCTTCAGGTTAGTTCAGATGACTTGAGACACATTCATTTAAGCTGTGACTAAAGACAATTTAATATTTTCAATCAACAACTGTACTTGCTTGAGATCAGATAGCTACAAAAAGAGGAATTACTTTATATGCCAATTGCTGTGTTTAATGTCTAAAAGTTCTGTCTAAATTTAGAATTTCAAGAAATGCTGAAGAATGAGAATCTTAACTTTTAATAGATATTGTTTGGGCAAATAAAATAATCATAAATCATTTGTAAATGAAGAAGCAAAATTTATAGTGCCATTATCTTATCTTAGATGTTATTTTTACCCTGACAGATCTAATAAATTAAAGGAAATGTAGCTGCAATTTCTTATCTCTTTCAGTGAGCAACTGGACATGTGTTTAAACAAAACCTCGCATGTCTGCTTATAACTAATAACATTTTGTTCCATTGTATTTAATTAAAGGTGGCATAATACCATGGGGTTTATGTTGCGTTCCAGTGTCCAAGACATAGAAGGGTGCAAAAACTGAGTAATTTGAGATTGAAGACACTAAGTCTGCAGAAGAGAAAGGTCCAGAGAATGCCTGTGCCTTCCTTCCCTGAACTGTAGTGAACAGTGTGTCCTTGGGGCTCAAAAGACTTTTTCTGTTTACAGCCTCAAGAAGTCACAGAAGGCATAAAACTGTTTTGGTTCGTTGGGTAGAACAGGGCACTCTGAGAAGCCCTTTATGCTCCTCAGCATTGCTACAGCAAATCAGAGCACCTCCAAGTTACCGTAAGTTACTCCAGCCAGGGACTGGAACTATCCCTCAGGGATGCCTGGCCTCAGGGTGTAAAATGCGATGGAAGTCATGTATGTCCCTTCCTTCCCACAACTTCCCACTCTTCCCCTGAGATGCAAAAGGATCTGTGAGGTTTTCAATCCCACAGCTCACAAGGATTTCCCCCAAAAGTTGTCTCCCTTTATTCAGGGTTGTTGTTTTGTTCTCCTCAACCTGGGGAGTTGCACAAAACTGTTACTGTTACCCAAACAACAAAAACACCCAAGACTGAAAAATCTAGGTCAGGAATTTCTCAGAAGTTACACAATATTCTTGTGATGACACCCTAACAGAAATATGTCCTCCTTTGGGAGAATCACATTTTGTCTGCTTCACAATCCTCTTGGCTCATTCTTTACTATTCCCTGGAGCATTGCCCTGAACACAGAATACACACTTGAATCCCTCTCTTACAGGGAGCAGAAGCATTAGCTTTTCACAATAAGAAAATATGTTTGGCAAGACCAGTATCACTCCACACCCCATAAAGATTATTTTCATCTTTATTTTACTATTCACATTTTTGTCCTCTTGCAATAAAGAACCATGTATTTAATCAGACTTTTCATAAACAGTTCAGCCCATATTTTTTAATCAGTTCATATATTTGCCTTAGCTTCCCATCAGGTCACCCTATGCTTTCCTCATTTTCAGCAGACAATTCTAGCTTTATCAGTTCTTGTTTATATTTCATTGGCTCTGAACTGTAGTTTGAGAAAGCAGAGGAATGTGCATCATGCCCTTCCTTCCTTTCCAGTTCAATTTCATCTCCCAGTTCAACTCAGCACCTAACACATGTCTGCAGCTAGCTCATACTCACTTATCATATTAATGTAGGTGTGTTATTACAGTTTCACAGGCTGCAGAATATTACATTCATTTACAACCCAAGATAATTCCAGTCTGTATTACTTGAATGTATACTAGCTGCAACTCACCAAAATTCACCTCCCATATTGGGTCAGTCTAGCATTTCGTTTCCTCCTGAGTGCTTAAAACAGGACATCTTAGAAAGTGGAGATATGCCCAGAGTCTGTGCAGCCTGCAAGGGTGAATCTCAAATATACAGCATGACACTGAGTATCAGTTTGATTATTTACCTTAGTGCCTGGCTGTGAAGTCCTGAATATGCTTCAGATATAGAAACAGCTGTGGGTAAGAACTGTTGAATAGCAAAATCCAACATCTAAGAGACACAGACAAGCCAATGTGGAGTTGCAATCTGCTGCTGTTATATCTGTGCTATTGTACAAATTGTATTACTGTGGTTGTACTACTCGTTACAGTAAATATTGTTAAAGTCAACTGGGAAACACAACAAACAGGAAAGTGGGCAGCAAAGCAATATTTGAAATTGGCTTCACAGCTCCTCCATTGAGTTTACCACAACAGAACTGTTCTGTGCTGGCAGTCTTAAAATTGTGAAAAGAATGTGTTTAGTAGCAGCATCTTCCAGACGAAGTTTATACGTGAATCTGGCTGATAGACACAAGTCTCCCACAGGTGTAGGGCCCATTTACCTTAATCGAGTTGTGCTGGAAACCCTCTCACCAGGGACTGATTTCTTAAGCACTCTAGAAACCGTCACAGAAAAAACAGGCTTGTAAAGAAAAAGAATAATTTCACAGAAGTCCTCACTGGCTGGATTCCCTGGGTTCTTGGAGCACGTGCTTAACCATGAGCAACAGAACAGGGAACTAAGTTACACATCATCATGGACCCTTGAGGGGGGAGTTTGTTTTTATTGGCAAAACAAGAAGGCTCAGAAGTTTAGATTCACTTGGCTAGAGCTAACTTAGCAAATCCATATTTTCAGACTGTCAATACAAAGAAAATTGAAAGTCCTTTTACTTAACAAGTACAGCACACAAGACTGAGGTGAAGGGAAAATACAGTTTCCAGCCTTGGGCAAATCAGTTTGCAGTTCAGTGAGGGAAGAAAGGGAACAAGGGGTCCAGTCAAGCAGTGAAAAGACTTTTCCAGACCACTCTCAGATTGAGAGGGCAAAGGGAGTTGTCCACAAACAGCAGCTGCATAGTCAACATCCATGGAGTGTTTCTAAATGGTCACAGTTTGCTGGCAAATCCACCCTGATGATACAAGAGTAAAATGACGGAGATGCTCCCATAAAAATTACCTACTAACACACAAAATGTGCTTAGCCTGATAATTTATCTTGTTAGTTCAAACTTCCAGATGTGGTGAGAAAGAGAAGCCAGTACCACATCTTTCATTAAAAGCTAATAACTGAAAAAACCTAGGTTTGAAGGTTGTTAATTATGGAAGATAATGACAACTGAGAACACAACTCTGCTGTCTCCCTGGCCCACGCACTCTGTACACAAGATCAAGCGAAATATTGGTAATTGCAGTGCAAACACAGATGGGTGATGAGCACAGGAAATGCCGCCTGCTGCCAAAATGACCAGCTCCGAGAGCTCAGCTGGGAGTCAGAAACTGAAAAGCCATTTCTGCTCCCAGTTACAAGGTATTGCTCTGGAGTTATTTCTTCGACTGCAGGGTGCCACGTGTTTCTCTGCTATTATAAATCTCAGAAAAATTTTCCATGCAAGAGAGGGATTCTTAACAGTATAAAACTCCAAACAAACAAACTCCAAACAAACCAAAACAATTCAGTTAAGCCTGTTGTGCCAAGAGACACAGAAAGTCATTGAACAACAAAGAGTATCCTCAAAGGTCAAAAGGAAAATAATGTTTCTCCTTGCAGGTGTATTCCAAATAATTGCCAAGTTTGAAAACCCAAACCACTTTTCACCCTTTTGGAAAACATTGGTCATTATTTATACATCTCTGCACAGACTTATTATTGTTTCCTTCTTATAGCTTTGAATAATTGAGCTATTTTGAAAAAAAAAAAAACACACCACATTTTCCTCATATTTTGTATTTATATTTACAGTTATTTACTTAATACATATTATTCCTGTTGGTTTATATTATATTATTAAGAAATGACATTAGTTCCTATAAAGTTGAAATTTATTTTTCTGCCTTTAGGTCTTGGATTGTAAATCTATTAGGAAAGTAAATTATAGAAAGTCACTTAAAGGAAAACAAAAATCTTCATTTCATGATGAAGTCATAAATGCTTAGGCACGTTTTTCACTTAGAGAGGGTCATTTAAAATACCACCTTTATCTCCAACGTGGAGAGCTTGAGGAAGTTGTTTATTTGGATTCTAGGCTCTAAACAGCTGGAAATCTCAGCTGCTCTTTCTACAAATCTCTGTTTTTACAACTTCCTGGCCAATAATAAGAAAATCCCTCAGGAAAAAAGATTTCCTGACATAGTTTCTCCGGTATCTGTTCTGGTATGATTTAAAGCCGACATTTGGCCACTGGGTGGAAGGAATGCCCTGGGTGAAACAGCCCCCAGGAGCAGCTCTGGTGTTCTATTGTCTCTACTTTAGTTTACTAAAGAGAGAGCAAATACCAGCTACTACCAGGTCTGCATATTGGATCAGACAATCTTCCCAAATTTTATTTCCACTTTGCATATATTTGAAGAGAGGAAGAATCAGTTTACATTTAAAAATTCATTTGCTATTGAGAGAAGATTTGACTCAATCTCATCTGCTGATTAAACATGTATATTATAAACAACAGATGGCTGAAGGAAACATGGTATCACTAGCAGATAGCAGAGACCAACCTTTACAATTCCCTCAACATGTGCTAAAAATTATTATGGATTTTAGAAAAATCAAATTGTTGAGGGATTAAAAAAGAAAGGAAAAAACCCAAACTAAACAAAAAGACCACAGGAGAGAGCTCAGCTACTCCAATTGCTCTGCATCCAAGATTGTGAAATGCAAAGCAATAACATTCTCCCTACAATTGCTTGTCTTGATATCTTGTGTGATATAGAGGCCAGAAACCAAACCCCACGTTCAGGTACAGCCAGTGTTATAGATGGAAATACAAGCTTCAGGTGTGCTTTGGTCTGCCTTGTTTAAGTGTCCTTCATATGCTAAAGGACCACAAATTCCTACAGCAAACTCCCATAATTCTAAAATTTTCAAAACCAAACATTTGGGAATGGGAAACACAATTCTGCAAGAGAGTAGGCTGCCAGTGCTAATGCAAACACGTTTTGATTTTGTTTTCTAGAAGCTGAGAAAGTTCTCTCAGTTAACTAAAATTTTCTAAATACATTGTCCAACTTGCCTTTTTGAGTAATTCAGAGGAACCCTTGAAGCATAAGGATGAACAGAGAATATTTTACAATATATCTTCCACTGGGAAGTAAGCCAGAGCATAACCTACAGAGAAGGAAAGGGCTTGAGGAAATTCCTGGAATAGTAAGCCATTCAGCTGCAAGCTATAAAGAAAGATATGGCAACCCATTGCTTATTCTTATACTGAACATATGCTTTCAAAAATCATTCATATTTATCATCTGTTAGTAATACTTTTCATGTTTTATTACCAACATGCTGTATAATGAAGAATTGGAAAAGCCATGCATTCCAAAGAAAAATCTGTAATTTTCCTTAATGCAAACATACAAAGCTTCATGGTACTATTGATGGGCCTGATCCAACCCTCACTGAAATCAGTGGGAGTTGAATGAGTCCCTCTGTGCACAGGAAATGAATTGAAATTAATGTGACTACATATGGTTTCAGGGTAATTTATGCCTTTTTTGGCTGTTAATATTTTAATCTGCTTCCAATTGTATCAATGTTCAACTTCCCTGACGGAGCCGACTACTCTGAATTTATAGCTGCATGAGCAGAAGGAGAAGAAAGGCTATTGTATGTTTGCAATTTACTGTACCAAGTTATTACCCTTCTCCAAGAGTCTCTTATCTCTAAGTAAGGTTCCTTATTTAGTTTTAGTCTTGTACAAGCTTCTTCTAAATCTAGAAAGTGCTGTTACCTCTTGTCCCCTTACCTGTCTAAATGCCACTGGACTGTACCAGGCTGCAGTAGACCATACACAGGGTGGAGCACACTCCATTAAACCTCAGAGAACGCGTTCTGTACTGCCAAGCTCTTCTCCCAACACCAGGACAAGCTGTGCCTTGTCAGCTACTGACACCCAGTCATACTCAGAGGTGAACAACAGTTTTCAAATAAAAACTTCTCCAGCATGGGTCTTCAGTTTATTCAACAAAGTAATTGCTTAGATTCACTCAGAAAGCTTCTGAAAATCTGCATTTATCTTTCTTCTTTTCCTACAGAATGCCATAGCTAGTGCTGCTTCCAAAGAGCTGGCCAGTTTGCACAACACTAAATATACATATGGTCCAGGAGCTGAAACAATCTGTAAGTACTGACCTAAATACACCAACAATCTACATGAAGTGCTGCTAGGACATTAAAATGCAGTTTCTTAGTGACTCTTGTTCCTCTTTCTAAGTAGTCCCCTTCTTTCTTCACAGGCATATACTAAGATGTATATATGGGGTCTGTCATTTCTAAAATATGGGATAATTTGTTCCTTAGGGATCCCAGGAAGTAACCCCCTGGAAAGTAAAATGATAAAGTAAAATATTTATGAATTCACGTGCATAGCGTGAATTCCTAAATCATACACAGCTCAGATTTAATCACAAAAACCTTGACCTGAGATTTTCTGCATTTCCAGTACCTCCAAGTCAAAGGTGATGTGAATCCTTTGATTCCACTGTGTGATGTGAATCCTTCGATTCCACTGTGTGATGTGAATCCTTCAACCACTCTAGCAACACCGATTTCTTTTACTTTGCATTACATTCTGAGACACATACGAATTACAATCCTATTTGTAATTTGTAATGACTAATTATTCTAGCCTTCCTGGGAACTCAGCTGTGGATATGGCTTTTGCAGTGCCAAAAGCCAAGTCGATGTTGCCAGATCTAGATTTATAGAACTTTAATATCTCCCGTATTTAAGATCTCTTAATTTACTTAAATATGGAAACTAATTTCTCTTGCCTGTTTCTCCTTCCTCAAATAGTTAAACCCCCACACCCCCAACATTTTTAAAAACACTTTCTTCCAATTTTTAGAATATTTATAGAGGTTCTTCCTTTAAAAATGTTTTGGTGATCCTTGGCAATTCTGGAGACTCCTTCCTTAGCAAAAGAGACCATTTTTATTGTACCAGCTACTGAAAAGGGAGGGTACGATTTGTCCAGCAGAAAAAGATGGAGCTGAAATCCCAGATATGCAGTTCTTTCACATCTCTGTGAACCTCAAAAAGCCATCCAGTGCAAGGGTATTTGCTTGTGATACCAAGCCTTTCTAAACACCCCTATGCAACCACACCATTCTCCTGTTCCTTAGACATTTCTCCCATGGTTCCCCCACAGCAGTGACAAGGAAGGAGCAGTTTAGCTTGTTTACATTTGCTTGCACAAATCAGCTGGAACACAGCTCATAAATTGCCTAAAATTACAGAAGTTTTCCCATAAGCAGGATAAATCAACCAATTCACTGAATAGTTCTTTTTATCTGTCCTTTCTGCATTCCTGGGTATGTGACTTGACTCCAAAGTAGCTCTCATTTGATGTGCAGCCACACTTTCCCAGTTAAGCTTTATTTCATTTCCTTACCTACAGACCCTGCTGCAGGGGGCTCTGACGACTGGGCTTACGACCAAGGCATCAAGTACTCTTTCACTTTCGAGCTCCGCGACACCGGGAGATACGGTTTCCTTCTCCCTGAATCTCAGATAAAGCCAACCTGCGAAGAGACTTTACTTGCTGTTAAATATATTGCCAACTATGTCCTTGAGCACTTGTATTAGAATGGAGTTCTAAAAACTATTAAAGTAGGTTTTATTCAAAGATGCCTTCCTTTTTTTTCTTCCCTAATAATACATTTTTATTTCTCTTTACTTAATGTTCTTAGTCATATTCCCAGTCCATCACAGGTCACTGGAACTACAAGATTTTAAGAGAAACTTTAGGAATTCAAGAGAAATAAAACATTTTTATTAAGTAGTCAGGTGTGTTGAGAAGGAAAGAGCACAAGATTAATCAACCTAAGGTAAAGGTCGCCTTATTGATTAAAATTATCTTTACACATAGGAGATGGGCTGAGCATTAGAGCTTACACAGCCTGACTGTCAACCAGAATGAAATCAGCCAGATGATCCACATAAATGGACTTTCACCCAAACATTCATTGCCTTAATGGCAACAGTAGCAAGGAGAAGCCCACATCACATACTTTTAAAATTATATTAGATGTGATGTGCTCTTGTGAATTTTCTCAAAACCCACCTTGGATCTGTCCCATTACTGAAAAGTAATTTGGATCTGAGGTCACTGCTAGTCCAATCTGGACTCAGTCATGAAAATGATAATTACTATTAATGGCCAAAATGTGATATAAATCACACTGCCCTGCATTAAAGGCTCTCACGCTTACTACAGTAGCATCTCCCAAAATGTTCTCAGAGTGCTGGTACTTCCTGGGGCCCCACATGTTCCTACTGTCATGAGCGGAAGAATCATAAACAGCCATAAAGACTAAGTCTGGTGATAAATGAGGAACTGCTTCTTTCATGAAAAGCTGTGGAGAATTATCCCCTCCCGATCAATTTTCTGTACAGGTAATGTGTGTCTGATTGGGTCAGAGTGAGTGAAAGTGATAAATAGCCACTTCACATCTTTCCCACAGAGCTGCAAAAAATGTGTTTGGCATCTATTAATGCTGTTTGGAGCTTGGCTAATATGGGACACACTCTGCACAAGGATAGGGAAAAACCTTATGTCAACACGGAACCTGGCTGATCTCCCTGCCACTGCTGGAAGCTCTGAACAGAGACTTCCACTGTCCATCGATGCTCCTGGAATTAACCCCATTTCTGGCAGGTCTTTAGCTAATCCACTCAACACAGCCCCAGAAATGCGTCTTACAGAAAATCATCAAATTCAAGACCTGTCAAAAACTACATGTTCTCCCTTTTCACTGGAAGGAAACAGGAAGACAGGGTCCAATTTAAAATTACACTTTCATTTGCATGTATAAGAAAAAGGCATACATGCACTAGCCCACTCCAATTAGCCCAGCAGCACTTGGATTAAACTGTTCCTCGCACAAGACTGATCCACCTGGTTTTGATAACCGGTGAAACTCAACCCACCTGTGAAAGATGCAGCAATGAAAAGACATATCATTCTGTTTTACAATAGAAGTGGAGGGAAGGATAATCAACGTTACTAAAAATAGCACAGGATGTGAGCAGAACATACTGGTCCGAGCCAAACATGTCACAAAGGGCAGGAAAATAAATTCCTCGGAATAGAAGATATTTTTGCTAACTTTAACTAAATATTAACAACCATCCAGGGACTATCCTGACTGTAACTCTGTTATTTGGGAAGATGACCCTGGTTTTACACCAACTCCAATGTGAATTGTTGATACTCAGCACTTAGTACCATGCTGTAGTTGACAAGTTCAGTCAAAAGTTCAGTCAGCTTGATGATCTTGGAGGTCTTTTCTAACCTTAATGATCCTATGATTCTGTTCCATGATTCTATGATCCAGTACCAGGCAGGCACTTTGCAAGACTGCAGGCAAGCAAAGGCACAGCTACAAATGCAGTTGAGGGATAGGTCACAGCACCCAGCAGCTCCAACAGCATTAGAGTTACCCCAGTTAATTTAAATGTGTGACTCTGAGGCAGAATATGGTACACATTTGGTGGCTCTGACATTCACAAATCATGTCACAGCAAGACAGTGATTTGCAGCTTTTCTGTGCCTTCTCCCCAGAAGTTCATATTTTGGCCTTAGCTTCCCATTAGGTCACCTTATGCTTTCCTCATTTTCAGCAGACAAATCTAGCTTTATCAATTAAATTCTCCCCAGAAGGCACTCACTAGCACTGCTGATCAAATTACAGAGATGCAGAGAAGACCAGCCAAATGTAGTATTATCATTTATGCAGCTTGGAACATAAGCCAAAGAATATACGGGAGAAAGTTAAGCAGGAAAGGACATTCTGTTAGCAGATCAGCTGCTAGTGCAGCGACACGAAAAGAAAACATGGAGAGAAAGCAAAAGTTCATCAAGAAGTCACAATGCTTCAAATTCTAGCATCACTTTCAAAAAACATGGAAACTTCCCATGCAAAACTGATTGATAACTTATTCTCAAATTAAAGCACATGCAATTCCACAGGAACACAAGAAAATACCTTTTTATCACTGATGCCTCAGCACCAGAACAGGTTACCCAGAAATGTGGAGTCTCCCTCCTTGGAGATGTTCAAAACTTGGCAGGACATAGCCCTGGGCAATCTGCTTTGTGCGATCCCGTTACAGGTCTGATACAGGTCAGCCAAGGACTGAGATGAACAATTTCAGCTTTTCCTGTTTGATTTATGCTGCTCCTTCAATCAGATAAATAGAAAAGGAACATTCTGTTTTCTTGAATAAGAATCACATCAAAAAGATGCCATCTTTCTCGTATTAATCTATTGTTTAGTCAAATGCATTCAAACAGCCAATTCATTTCAGTGTTCCCAAGCTCAAACGGGATTAAGACCTGATGAAGTGCTTCAGAGACAATGTCCTGTCCCTCTGCCAGTGGTGATACTGGAGATACCAGACCACTCACAGAGGAAATGTCCCTTCAGTACAGATCACAACTGCAAAGGCCCTTAACAAAGGCAACACTTACAAATTCTTCATTCTTTAACATATAAAAAGGTAACTCACACACAAAAATGAATGAACTGCAGCTAAGTCCCAACAGTTGTGTGAGAGGTAAACATGAGGTTCTGGGGAAGGTATTTCCAAGTTGGCTCAAAGTTGTCAAGCAACTGCCGACACAATGGTAATTCAGAGAAGGCAACTTTTGCTCTTAATGATCCAGACACAACTGCCTCAAAAACTGTGCTAGACATTAGACCTGTGCTTACAGTGCAGCCTGCACTGAACTCTGCTGACACATGGCCTCAGCATGCTTCCTGTCACTTTGAATTCTTCCAAGGACAGATGTGGGCTGTGCATGGGAGCAGGTTGTCTCTGTGCTCCCTGCTGCACTCAGAACAGCTGCATTACAGCTGCATACAGAATTTACTGCAGCAGGAGAGGAAACAGCCAAATGCTTTTGAGAATGGGACTGGATCCCTGTCCTTCACAGGAAGGATGCCAGGCTACTTGTGATAAACTTTGCAACCACAGAAAACAGATAATTTGCTATCACTAAGTGAATATATACAGCTTAGCCAAGAAATAGGGAAATCTAGCCAAGCATCTAAACCTTTTTCTTCAAAACTTTAACAGCTGGCAAGCACTGAAATCTTTTCTTTCAGCATTTAGCAGAAGATCTAAAATGCTTAACTGGAATTCTTCAAGGAAAGTATGAATCACACTGCTTTAATAAAAAAATCAACTTGCAATTTCCTGGCTTCATGGGGAAAAATCAAATATTCAGGTTTCTTTTTAATACATTGATACATTAGAGCATAATGGAAAAAAAATAAAAAAAGGATAACCGTTCGGGAATAATGGCTGTCATTCCCACAGATCCCTGTGTTGCAGCTGCTGATTTGAGAGAGTGAAGCCACTGAGTACAGCTCCATATCACAGTGACCCAGCAGTTCATGCCCGGAAGTGATACAGGTCAGAGCATCTCTGTTCCTACCAGAGTTAGCGCAAAACCTAATCAGCCTTCCAAAAAAATCAAGAGATGCTCGTGAATTTTAGAAATGGCAAACAGAACTCAAAAGACAAATGTGCTGTCATGCAGCACAGCAATGATGTCATTGCTGACATGTGTGTTGCATCATCATCACTCATCAAACTTATCAACATGGTTCCTTTTTCCCCATTGCAAAGGTGCAACATTCTCAGATTATGAAACTGCAAATACAGCAGTAGATGCAAAACGTTTTTCACTTATAGGTTTATGTCCCTGTTCATAGGATGTGTTTTTTTCATAGAGAAAAAAACCTCACATATGTGAGTAACAGAAGTTCAAGTACTCAGCACACTTAGCAAAAATATTCTAATGTCACTCAAATCTAGAAACTGAGATTCTTTTCTCTTTAAAAACTGTCCCCCATATATGACAGCAAAAACTCTGTCCCCCATTCTCTTCCCTTGCCTATACGCAGTAATGCCATGAAGGTCTCTGAATTAATTCTTCACCCACCTTGGAGAAAATCAAAGGAAAAGTAGGTCCTCCTTGTGGTATATTCAACTAACAGATTCAGGCCTACTGAAATCAACAGTTATTTCACTCAAAAACTAAGCTGTGAATACTCTAAAAAACATTGGAATTTCACAGAGGGGGTTTTATGTAATTTTACACATAGCTTTTATTAATTCTTCAACGATTTTTTAAATGTGTCCAGAAATTGAATGAATAAAGGGTTCAAAGGGAACATTCATTTTGTACAGACTTTCACGAAACTATTCTGACATTTTTCTCAACAAATGGAAATACTGTTCATTATCTGAGGGCTTTCTTAAAGGATCATAAATAGAACATTTTCTATTTGAATGGAACTAGAATTCCTAATGACATAATGATGTTTTATCCCTTCCCTCTTTCAATACCTATCTTTGAATCACGTCTGAAAAGCAACAATATAATCCTTACAAATGTGGAACACCTCTCCTCCATTTAAAAGGAAGGCTGAATAGAAATTGATGCTTTATCTCTAGCTTTTGTCGCTACTGTTCCTTTGCAGTTTCAGTCTCTCACATCTCTACTGTGAGTTATACTGTCACTGACAGAAGTTCTGGCAAAACATATTCAGCAATAAAAAATGTTTAGAAATAATGAATTATTTTAAAATGTTAACACAAAATGCATTTTTGTGATATACTTTCTAAACTAGAAAGTCCATTACATCTTAGAATTTTTAATATAAGTTAAAACTTGCTTTTAAAAAGGCCCTATTACGCTATTCTTACATTTGACTTTGTTCAGGTATTGTGTATTTGGAAATCACAAAGAAGCTAATTTCCTAGGATTGTAATCATATGCAGCTAAGAGGAGAACTTCCTTGTTAAATTGCATAGCCCAGTATAAACTCCTGGTTAACATGAAAAAGCAGTTCTTGAGAGGTAGTTCTGCATTTTATGTACCCTAACATATTCATTTAAAATCTATTAAAATGTAAAATATTAAAAACCTGAAATACAGATTTCGGTACTCTCATGTTAAGTTTAATCCAGACTAAACTTCACATGGACCTGTATACCCACAAAATATATCAAAATCTCCTAGACTCCACAGTTGCTCTGAAGCTCCCTTCCTGAACAGGGCAGGCACCTGCCACAACCATTACGAAAGGGAAAACCAGCTTTGCTGGAGTGCCCTGCATGCGGGGAAAGGCACCCAGACCTTCCCCACAGAAAGCAGCCCCAGCACAGGTTCTGGAGCCTGAACCAGCTGGAACCCCGACCGTCCTCGTGTGGGTCGGTCAGACACCTCCAGCTCATGCGGGTCAGTCAGTCAGACACCTCCAGCCCGTGCGGGTCAGTCAGTCAGACACCTCCAGCCCGTGTGGGTCGGTCAGTCAGACACGTCCAGCTCATGCGGGTCAGTCAGTCAGACACCTCCAGCCCGTGCGGGTCAGTCAGTCAGACACCTCCAGCCCGTGTGGGTCGGTCAGTCAGACACCTCCAGCTCGCTCCAGTGCAAACCGGCTCTGAGCACTTGAAGGCTTTGGTGCTTGCAGCATTCAACTCTGCATAGGTCTTCTCTCAGGACAACTCTGTGTCTGGGAATAGTCAATTACCTTCAGATTTGTCTGAAGTTGAAGCCCTGGCTCGTTCTTTCATGCTCAGATCCATATTGCCACCAAGGAGTGTGCTGTGCCAGCCCAGGTGTGCACTGCTTAGGGAGAGCTCCAGCCTGCCCAGCACTCGGCCCAGCCAGGACAATTCACAGAGCACAAGGAACAGCACCTCTCCTTCACAGACATCAAAGTGACTTTGTTTTCTAACAGGGAACGAGTCATTCTTGCACCCGTTTTGGTTCAATTAAACATCTTTAGGGGAAGATTTATTACCAAACACAGAATCAACACTGAATCCAGGGACTGTTGATGGACATCATATATTTATTCAGGCTTCTGGGCCTCTTTTAATGTTTAATTAATTTTGCCTTAATGACCATTTTGTGTCTAGAATCTGAATTACTGACAAATCAGCTGGAATCTTCCCTCACTTTTCCTATCCTTCCTGGTTTCTGGGCTCTTATGATGCAATGTCTTTCCTGTCAAACTCTGTAAACCAAGTAATATTTGCTGGTCATGGCCTTGGATTCTGAGAAAAATTCTGTCCTGCACGTGATTTTGGACAATTATCCTGAGGAATTTTTAGAATCCCTTTCAAAATGCTCTCGTTACTTTTTGTGACACTATTTTGCTCAGCTTCCCTAACTCACTTTGAGAGACAACTCGGGAATCAATGCTGCTCGCAAAGAATACTCCTGGCATGTCAGCATGTCATGTGTTTATTTTATGGAGAAATAAGTAGACAAAGTTCATTAAATATTTTCAGTACTTTAGCACTATGCACGGAGATCTCACTGAACTTTCTGGGAGATAAAACTAAGTTCCTGACAGAGCTGCACCTTACAAAACAATTCATCAAAACATCCACCCTGACTCGGGGACTGACTGTGAGAGATCTGAGTCACTTAAAAAAATCTCTGCTGAATCTCCCCCAGCAAGCTTAGACACCAGCTCACTCCTACTTCTGGCATCTGTGCAGGACGGAACTTTGGAAGTTTGCTGTTTGAAAGCTTTTTCACATAATGTGTAGATTCCAAAGAGCAAGTTCAGCTGGGAATTTAAAACAGAAGCAAAAGTGCTGATTTAATGGGAAGTTCTTTCCTGTTTATGCAAACAAATTCCTCCTCTTACTGGAGTAAGTTCAGAGGGAAGTAAAAAACCCTACAAAACCCAAACCACAAGCCAGTCCTTTTCCAGCCTTTCAGTTGTATGGTGCTTGGTGCTGTGAGGCATCCTACATGTCAGCAACCTTGAGGCACTCCTAACTCCCCTGCTTCAGGGCATGGTAGAAGACAGTTTAATCAGTCACCACTCACTTTTGTTGTCTTAATATACAAGAGTTTCTTCAAGAAATGCAGACGCTGCCTTAGCTGCACACTGAGATGAGGTGCTTTCAGAACATAGTGCTCCTTCCACAACAGCTCCTCAGCAGCTGAGGATCCTGACAGCCCCCACTCATCCTGGAGCCAGACACGGCTTCTCACGACATCTTGTGGCAGCAGGACCAGCTGACAGGGCTTTTGTTTTCAAAAAGTAATTTAAGATGTGAAACGATATTCCAGAAACTCAAACACACAACAAAAAGCACCAACTTATAATCAATTAATTTGAACCATGTAGCAACACTTTTTCAAAACAGGAAAATTCCCTATAAAAATAAAGACACAAAGCATAAAATAACAGGAGCATTATTTTAAAGTAATAAAGTCAGAAAACTGAAACAAAAACAATCTAATGCAATTCAAAGTGCACGTGAGCTACAGAAGTACAACTATAAAAATACAAGTATGTATTATTGAACATATTCTTACTTATTCTAACTATAAAATCAGAATTTTCTTTGCACTTTGTTGCTTCGTGGGAGAGATTGGTACAGAAGGGAAAAGCTTCATTGTTCAGAAATTTAATGACAAGCTGACTCAATTAGGCTAATTTATTCTGATATTCATGTTGTATGTAAATGGATAAATAGCAAAATAGCGAATCTTATTTCCCATTTGTTTTCAAATTATGTTATGAGAAGAAATGCCTTTTAATTTTACCTGAAAAACCAAAAATTGTGGCTCAATACTACTCTTTTTGGAACACACCAGTCCCAGAAGAATTAATAGATGGCCCAGCTTGAAAAGGAAATCAGAGATAGCTCTAATTAAATAAATTAAACCAAACAAAATTAATTAATATATAGTCTTATTTTCACAAACATACTCATCAAGGCACACAAGAAAAATGTTTTCACAGTCATTAACTGAGTAAACATTAATTCACATTGTCTTTTGATGGAAGGTGTTTCACTTTTCCTCTATGTAACTTGGTGTCTGAAATCCTGACTCAGTCCCTCACACAGCTTCTGCAAGAGTGGCAATTGTTCCTGTCAGGGCAGAAACAACTGGCTTTGTCTAGACTTGGTTGGAGGATAACAGAATATATACAAGCAGGTTTTATGTAGTCAGAGATGAGCCCTGCAGGACAAAGAGAAAGCTTCTGGGAGGAATATTCAAGCAGGACTGCGATTCTTACTGAACTATCATGAAAGGATTTTCAAAAGCATTTGCTGTAGCACCCTCAAAGCAATAAAACCCTACACCAGGAGTAACTCATATTTGTCCTTCAAATATGAAAAAATAATAATCTACATTTCACTCAGGTTATGCACACTGAAATGACTGCCTCTACTTGTGTGTCTTCCTTACTCTCACCTGTTACTGTGTTGTGAAACACATTAGGGTTAGCAAAGACACAGTCCTGTCAGCACTAGCACTGAGGCCACCGAGCACCTCATCACACACAGCATCACCCCTCCTATGATCCAGATAAAAAATTTCTAGGATTAAAAAAAGGGCACTTTCCCACAGGGATACTCAGAAGCCATAGACATTTAATCTGCAAAGTCCTTGAAGGACTCCTGTGACTCCACAGAAACAAACCAGACATCTAAAATCCTGCCTGCTCTCTTGCCAACCTGCAGACATTTACTTTGTGTGCAATACAGAACTTCAATTTATAACCTGCTAGAGACCAAAAAACAGACTGTTGGCACAAGAAGATTTGCTGGCAAAGTTACACAAACTACAGTTAATGTGAGATTGTGAAGCACGGATTGGGCATCCTGCAGTCAACCCTCCTCCAGTATCATGGGTATGCTTAGGCAAGATGCGAAGAGCTTGTGGGGAGCAGGGAGAGAAGTCACCACACACACTGCAGATCGCAATATCCACTGGAAAAGCTAACGAAGCTGCTGCTAAACAGAGAAACAGCCCTGGGCTACAGACCAGCAAATCCTGTCCTCCGTTTGCCTCCACTCTGAGAAATGGTCTACAGACTAAAATTCTCTTTGATGAAAATCAGGGTTTGGGTCATTTCTACAACCAACTCAAAGCAAAATCTCAACAGCACAACCACAGTCCCTGCCCTGTGCCTCTCCCAGCAGCTGCCCCGCGCCGGTGGCGGTGCCATCACCAGAGGGGGCCACAGACATCTCACCTGCGCTCCCCTCGGTGTTTGACTCTCATCTTCATCTTCCTGCTGAAGGAAGCATTTGCGTCACATCTGAACTCAACAGCTACTCCGAGCTGCAAAGTGTTTGGCTTCCTATTTATCTTTCTTTTCTTTTCTGTCTGTAAAGAACCCGCATAGACACTCAAATGGCCTTCAGGCAGAAGCTAAAATAATCTTGGAGAATGTTACCGCAGTGAAGTAAAGCACATCTTTGTCTCAGAAAGCAGGTTGGGAAGCAGAGTGGCAGCAGGGTGATCCTCATAAATTGTGGAAGCCGGACACAAGAACTATCTCTCCTGCTTTCAGAAAGGAGCTTCTCAAGGTCAGCAAACCTTCTTCTCATGTAACTCTGTCCTCTACCGGCAGGGGTGCAATATACTTTCCACCTTTGTGCAGTTACACAGTCTTAATGTACAAATACTATAATTTTATGGATTCTCCAGACACAGATAATTTGCCCAGAAATTATAATGGAATGCTCAATCCTGATTCACAATGTTCTACAGAAAATAAAGGTAAGTGTCTAGTGCTATGAAAGTAGGATCTGCACAAGACTTCTGGGCCAAACTTAAGAGTAAGTTATATATTTAAGTGACAATAAAAGACTTCTGTGATCTATTTTTCACTCAAATTCTGCTTTCTAAAATTGATCATGACTACTTATATACATAATGGGACACTATGCTGGGAACTTCATCGCCCTGCAGTGCACAGTCCTAGCTCAGTGTGTACATAGCCCCTAAGGGCTGTACAAGGCTCTGCAATAGACACAGCCGTGACCAGTCTGCTTAACTTAAACTTCTGTGGTGACCCTTGAGCAGTGCTGATGGCTCTGTCTGGGAGTGGAAGGAGTAGTAAGCTCTCTTCATTTCCATAGCTGAATCGGTTTAAGGTTTAAAAATGAGCCTTGAAGGAGTTTTGTGCTGGAAGCCTTTGCCCTCAGCATATAAATCATAAATTAATTCTTAAATATTGAGTAGATGACACCCAAAATGAAACTGTCCCATTCCTTTGCTATGGCTTCTCATCCAGTCTGAACAGAGCACACGTTTTTGAGAGGGGAGCAAGGCCTGTTTTCAGTTTGCACCATCACTGAACCTTGGGATACAAACACAGCCAACCCTGAATAACCTTCCTCTGTCTACATGGGTCAGGAAAAGAGATGAAGCAGTGATGGACATAACACCAAGTCATAGCCAGACAATGGCAGGGAGACCTCCTGCTTCAAGCCATGAGAAACATTTACTCCATGTAGTTATCCCAAAAGGCAGAGCAGGAGTTCTGTGCATTAGTACAGAGCAGTTCTGAGTACACCCAATCCCCTGTGTAAGAGCTTGTTTAGACAGAACAGGCAGGAGACAGATGAAAGCAGACAATTAATAAATCAGACCATTATTTCCCAAACACAATGTTTTGAAGCCCAGGACACTTCTCTCCACTGTCTCCACCAATTTTTTGGTACAGCACCTGCAGTGGTAAGGCCCTATAATTACCTGAAAGTACCACATACACTCAGCTAGGAGCAGAAACTTGAGACTGCAAAGAAAAATGCACACCTTAATTTGTCTTAATTTATATGCCCTGGCATAAGGTACAATTTGTGCTTTAGAAACTCAAATAAACAACAGTTTATGAGCAAGTCAGTCCTTGCGGACTGCATTCCTTTGACTGGGATTGTCTTTCATCTAGAGATGAAACCATGTACAAACCATGTCAATTTTAGAAGTTTTCATCAATTTTTACCCTCACAAGAAGCCTAATCTGACAAAATCTGGAAGACGAGGCGCTGGATATTAGCTTAAATAGTTTCAATATTTTTTTCAGAATTTTCTGTGCAGGAAACACCATTAACACCAGCAGTTGCCGTGCCTGCATCAACCTGAGCAGGAACTAGTCTGCTGCACAGGGCAGTGAAGTAACCTAACACGCAGACCACCTTGGAACGAGCCTGCAGTGAGACTCTGCTAACGGGATCATCGTGTCACTCATTGAAAACAAATTACTCTAATGCTTTTACACTCCACTGATCTTACCCTGTAATACTAAGACTCAAATGCTGTGAATACAAATCTTATTTGCAGCCCCTGCTGCCTAATAGAGGCACGTAAATCATCCCATGAGGTTGCACCAGTGTGAGGCAGATTGAAGCTCTCACTCCCTTAATTTCTAACAGCCTCCCTTCCATCAAGGCATATCTAAGTTTCCATTCATATTCTTAGCCGCTGTTTTTTCTTTATGGATACATAAAAGTAGCTAATTATGATGAACAAGTACTTAGAAACGCTAACACAGAGCTTGAACTTCCATGAAAGTGTTTATAATTGTAATGAAGTAGCTTGTCCAAGAAGCATGGGAGATTCTGTCCGTTGAAGGCAGCCGAATCCCAATGCACCAGCATGTCAGACAGCTGAAGAAGTCCCAGAGAAGTTTCAAAGACTTGATTCAGTTCCTTTCATTAAGCAATAGGTTCAGCAAACCCAGATCGGATTTCAGTTAGGGAAGGCAAAAATGAAATCATGTTCCATATCCTCTCTATGAGCTTCTGAGATTCTAGGAGTTCACATGATACATTATGTGGTTTTAAATCCCATTTTGATTGGTATCTCTCTCAAAACAGAAAATCTCCCTTTAAAACAGACTTTTTCCAGACCCATTGCACGTAAACAGCAAAGGACAGTGATAGTTGTGAAGGACAACCTTATTACCCTCTCCATTGTTGCGGTGTGCTCTGGCCAGTTTTGGTTTTTCTCATAGCCAGGCACTGCTGTCTCCCCACTCCACCCACCCTCACCCCCGGTATCTGGTTTCTCCCCCCAGAGAGCTTTGTATTTTGCAATCCTATACAAAGCCCACCAAATTCAAACTCCGCACCCCTACCTCATAGGATGTTTGTATCCTCCCCCGCCCCCTCGTGTTGGGTTATATGTAACTGTAACACGCCATGCCAGTGCTTCCCTGGCACGATCCTGGTGCCCAAATAAACCATCTGAGGAGGCCCTCTGCTTTGTCTCTCCTTCCTCGGCGCACCTGTAACATCGGTGGGTTAGGTGAACCCATACAAGACCTTCCCCAGCCCTCTCGCGCTCGGAGCAGCCTGGCAGCCCCTGGAACCGCGAGTGGGGGTCTGGTGCCCCCGCCAGCAACATCGTGGCATTTCACGCTCAACGTGAGGCTTCTGGACCCCTCCAGCACCGCCTGCAACAGCAGGGAGTGAAGACACGCTCTGACGACTATGACCGCGCCAAGAGTCACCGTCACCGAGAAACAGCTGCGTTCCGCGTGGCCGAGCCACAGCCATGCCCCGCCGAGCTGCCAGCCCGCCAGGCGCAGCCCCAAGTCCCACCCAGCCCCGCCATGGCCCTGCCCCAGCAGGTGCGGCCCTGGTCCCACTCCGTCCCAGGTCTGTCGCGGGCGCCGCTGCGAGTGCCGTGTGGAGCGGCCCCAGTGCTGCCAAGCGGGCACCGCCGCACTGCAGTCTGCCGGGCCCCACTGGGAACTGTGGTGCTGCCATGGAGTGGACCCACTCCACCGCAGCCGGCGTGCTGTGCACGTGGAGGCGCCGCACAGGTAAAACCACGCGGCTCCCACCGCCACCCCAAAACGCTTGCGATATCTTGGAAGCTGCTTCAGCCAGAGAAAGGACCCCCCTGGAATTTTTTATTTTTCTGGGCTATTCCTGTGACTGGTGAGAGTCGGCTCGGTAGGAGGAGAACCCTTGGAGTGCTCAGCACGCGGTGTGATCAGCTCCTGGACCCCTGCATTGGAGGGCAGGTCCAAAGGGGGTGAAGATGCCCAGGTTTTTTGTTTTACCTTTTTTCACTCTAGCAGGGAAAGAGACAGAGCTATGGGAATTAACCCTTCCCAAGTTCGGCGTGAGGTCCCCATCCCCAGTTCTACCTCTCTTCCCGCCCCC
>VYZT01042191.1:14074-145801 GCA_013400735.1 Pomatostomus ruficeps | reverse complement strand
CGCCCCGGGTCAGCGCCGTGATCGCGGCTTCGAGCGGGAGGCAGCTGCGGACAGCGCCGGGGAGGAGACGAGAACCGCCGCCGCTTCCCTGCGCCGAGCGCACGGAGCGCCTTGGAGCCGGCGGGTGAAGGGCCCCGGGCGCCGGTGACGGCGGAGCCCCGGCAGCCACTCCGGACCCCGGCGGTGCCCGGGCTGTGGATGGCGGGCTGCGGACTGGACGGTGCGTTCCACATCGCATGGCCTGGAGCGACTCCTCGGGAAGGCATGAACACGGGACGCTGCTCCTCATCGGTGTGATGGATTTCCATTTCAAAGCCAGTATACACGTTCCATGGTTCTCAGGAACAAGCAGACTCACGTTATAATCATCCACAATGCTGTGAAGATTGTCACTTTTAAGTGCTTAATAAGAAATTTTAAATAAAACCACAATTCTCACGGGAGTACTTGTAACAATGTTTGTCTATACAGCAGTAATATTCTATATTTGATACAATTTTGTTACAAGAAGGGTTTTAAGTGTTGATGATGACAGACAGGATAATGGACATCTTATAGGAAGGTAAAAGATTCAGTAGCTATTCTAACAGCACACCTCAAGTCTATCATAGCAAGAAGGGTTTACAGGGAAAAAAAAGGACCAGTAGAGCCACCCCACATATAAATGGACATACAGATAGATAATGGAAAAGGATGTATCCAGCATGTGTAATGCATTGGGCAGGTTTGCTTAAGATGCTGTATCTGATGACATCTATGACACTACAGCAGTTAATCTTCCTTCAGAGCAAGCTTCACTGTTCCATCCAGCTGAGTAAAGGCTCAGTTGACTGGGAAGGGCCATTTCCATTCCTTGTATCATCCCAGGTGAGAAGAACCTTGTACACTGCAATACCATTTCTGACATTGCTGGTAAAATTAAACTTCCAGCAACAAAGACAGGTGTGCATGGATGGAGAAACTGAATCTGGACTGTAAACTACAGAGGTCTGGCTAGTGAGACAAAAGCAGTATATTGTCAGTCAGAGCTGATATTTGTACTCCACGTTCTCTTGCTGGCACTCTGCAGGTTACCATGCAGTGGTAGAGAAGTCATCATTCCATGGGAATGGTGCTCCATGATATCCCCCAAGAATTTCAAGGTGTACCCCACTCAGACTGCCAGAATTTGTAAGTCTTATGAAAATAATTTTCAAGACTTAAGTTGCTTAAGAAAGCTGAAAATGGGAAGCAGGACATGGAGTACCAGCTGTGGCATCCCAGTGTAAGAGAGCAAAAAGAAAATTAACTTGGAAAACACAATTGCTGTCATGATGCTTTCACAACTACTTACACTACTTTGTGAGTCACCAGTACAAACAGACAGGCACCTCCTCTCCCCCTGGCTCCCTCCAAACACACGTCTTTAATTTACAGGCAGGTCAGCAATGAGGAATGAAGGATGTGGGATGAACATACAGGGAACCCAACACAAAATGCTTTACAAGAGAACAAGAGCTATGTTCCCTAAACATCTAGGTTATACCTGTAGGTTGGAAAATACAGGCAAATCCTTCTCACGTTCATTTTTCCTAGCTTCTGTTTAGAGCTTGGCATCAATCTGTATTATTCTTGTCTCTTGAAAACCTGGCTCTTAAGACCTTATGTAAGGTTGTGTAGGTGAAGAACTGCCAAAAGCATTACCACCTTTGTGAGCAGAAAAAATTCAAGTGTCAGATTTGTTTCAGAGAGAGAGGCTTGATCTGCAATGCATGTGTCAATTCAGGATGTTTTGGATCTGGAAGTTCATGGAGGTAAAACCAGAGACTGTAGGTCATGCTGTACTGTTGAGCATCATTGTCAGCTGAAGCCCAGGAGCTGGTATCCAGTTTAAAAAGAGATTGCTCTCCAGTGGAAAGCCGGGATATGAGCTGTCATTCCCACTGAGCTGCTTTAATGGGGAGCAGTTACTGCAAGGGGAGGGGGCGCAGGGGATGCGGCTCCTCCCTCGGGGCTGCCTTCCCCCCATGGCAGAAGAACCGAGGGATGTCTGCCCCTGTGGTGAGCGGTTCAGAGATGCTTCTTGTCCAAAGGCACAGACGATCAAATCCCTCCCAGTTACCCGCTTTTTGTCTGCGCAGCTCCTCGATCCAGCTCCCGCAGGACCTGCCGGGTGCTCTGCCGGGATGACAGTCGTGACAGAGCAGCGACAGCTGCCAGACGTGCGGCGGGAGCGCGCAAGGGAAGGAGCGCCCGAGCTGCAGCCGCGGAACAGCGGACACGCTTAATGCCTTCACAGCGCTGCCCGCCCGAGCTGCCGGGCGGTACGTGGGGAGCACGTTCACGAGGATGTTGCCACGAGCTGTGGCAAGGAAGGCAAAACAGGCAAAGCTTGGATTTTAGGATTTAGCACAAGTACTTAGGCTGAAGCATCTTCCATGTTCTAAATCAGATTCTGACAGATCAGTGCTGGGGATTTTTCAAGACAGATCCACCCGAGGCAGTGGTACAGTACTGTGATGAATTTTTAAGAACATAAAATAAAAGATTACTGAGTCAGACCAGCTTTTGTCTAGCCTTGTAACCTCTCTCCAGCAGCTGAGTTAATACCTATTATCAGTAAACACCCCACAGTCCCCAAACCCTGTCAGAGATTATAAAAGCTTTCAAAAATAAACCTCACACGGAAACAGCTAAGCTTCAATCACAGTTTTGGCAGGCTCTGAGTTCATCCTCTCTTTTCAGGAGAATTACAAAAGTTCATATGAAACACCACAGGGCTGAATAAGTCAAATTTTAAGCAGGTTTTATCCAGAACTGGCTACCCTAAGAGCCTAAGTAATGGGAATAAAGATATGTGGGAGAGCTCCCAGTGCCACTGCTGGTGCTGAAAGGCGGGGGTGTGAAGGAGGAAGGTCTCACAGCACCACCAGACAGCGCCCAAATGAAGTTAAAAAACTAAAACTTTGTTCTCCTAAAATCTAAAGGCTCTGATGATCTCTGTTTAGCTCAAGGATGTAAAGTCCTAACTGAGTCCTCCAATTTCCACTGGATAGGACAGGTATTTGTGGTGGGTCTTCCATTGATAAGTGAGGAAATATCAAAGTCTCATTCTTGAATGAGACCCCACATTTTGTAATTGTGGCTCTGACTGTACCAGGGATTATAATAAAGATGTGACAGTTGCTGCAGGTAAAATTGCTTGCTTGTTGCTCTACTGTCTGGCAAAGGGCTTCTTCTCCAGACCCAGCCATGTCAATGACTTCCACATGCATGTCTGTCTTCTTGATATTAAGCAGAGACCTTGGAGGCATGTAGGTGTGCGCAAAGAGCAGAGTGTAGTGCCGGGGGTGGCTTGAGGACGCTGGAGAATGGATGAGCTGCTCCAAGTGAAACAAACAGGGAATCAGCCCTCCCTGGTGTAAGCACCCGAACAGAAGTGCCCCCAGAAGATTGAACAGAACGATGAGGAGTTTCCATTTCACAGCTCTGTTCGGTGAAGCGCTGAACAGGACCAACGGCAGGAGGAGAGGGATGAGAAACCGAGGCTCCTGGTGACTGAACAGGGACAGAAATGCCAAAGGAACAAAATAAAACAGCAGCAATGCTGGACTGCCCTCGGAATGCACCAACAGCCCAGGTAGCCCACGGTGACACAATCTGACCAGCATTAATTGACGGACATATTTCTTTAGCATTTTAAAGCCAGCACCAACAGCCAGAATATGTAAGATCCCAAAGAGCATTACTCCATTGACTGTAAAATGTGTAACTCGTGGGTGACTTCCATGCAGTGCAAGATTATGAGGATTAAGATTATAACTGAGAAAATTGAAGGGGGTTACTACCATTTTCTCATGTAATTGAGCTATTACATCAATTAGGCTGCTCTTGTTAGTGCTGCAGAAGTTGTCTAAGCTCATGGAGGTAAAATAGAAGGTGTCAGCAGTTATGAAAACAACAGCAGTAAAACATGCACATAGGATAAGCTTCAAAAAGTGGTTTATGAGAGTTTTAATGCTCTTTTGAGAGTCAACAATTAAAGCGGCCCAGTAAAGCAGGGGCATTAGGGCAAATGCCAGAAAGGTTGGCCTGTTGAAAAACCCAGCAGTTGTTATGACACCTATGAGAGAGCTGCTTGTAGGCTCTGCTGAGCTGCCACTGGACTTTCTTGAGGAAACCAGTACCATGAGAAGAGCAAAGAGGAGTCCTTCAAGTGTATTGGTAAACGTTCTTGTATAAAACACCAGTGTGACATATGATCCAGCAAGAAGTACCAGTGCTTTCCACGGATCTGCACCCCAGGAAGGGGCTAATCGATAAACACTATAGTCGAGTATGAAAGAGAAGATTGTAAAGAGCAGGCGAGGAGATACAAGAAGAGTGTAGCTGTTGATGCAACTTGAACATATGTCCAACTGTTGCAAAGACTTGATCACCCAGTACATAACTCCTGATGTCATTAATGGGAAAACAACTGTTCTGCAAGGAGAGCTGGAAAGGAACTCCCATGGGTAATAGACCTGTAGGTTTAAAATATCTCCTACAAAGGAAGAGAAAAAGAAAAATACATCTATAGACAATATATTTTATTCAGTAATTCAGCATTAGGGATACTACTTGGTATAAGAGGCATTACAATACAGAGCAGCTCCTAAACTTTTGAGACTGCTGTCAACCTTGACATTTTTAGGAGCGTACTATTCATTTTTACAAAGCATCGAGAAGCCTGTCACGGTAACGTGGCTCGAGGCGCCGCTCGCTGTGGACAGCACGGAGCGGGAGCCCACCCACCCGGGCAGCCCCGCGGGTCCGCTCCCGCCCGGCTTGCGGAACTCGCAGTGTCACAGACGGAGCGGATCCCTCGGGAACACCCGCCCGGCCGCCGGTGCGGGACTCGGTGCCCGCGGCAGCGCCGCTTCGCGTCCCCTCGAGCCCCCGCGGGGCCACCGCGTCCCGGGCGCACGCCTTACCTGCCATGACCTCGGGCGCCTGGAAGAACTCGTCGGGGTGCAGGTACCCGCTCTGCGGCAGGAGGCACCAGCCCGCCCGCAGCGCCGCCAGCAGCGCCCACAGCGCCCGCGCCGCCATGGCGGCCCCGCGNNNNCCCCCCGGCGGCTGCCCGTCCCGGAACGCCGGGAGCCGCGGGGCTGGGAACGGCTCGGGAATGATCCCGGGCAGCCCATGGCCCCGCACCACCGTGCGAACAGAGCGCGGCACCGACTGCCGCGGCCCGCCTTTCCTCAAACACCTCCGGGGACGGGGGCTCCACCACCTCCCGGGCAGTCCGTTTCAGTGTCTCATCACCTTTCCCTGCATTCCTCCTGATGTCCAGCCTGAACTCCCCTGGCACGGTTCGAGAGTTAAGAGTGCTGTGAGTCACTGCCTGGGAGAAGAGCCCGACCCTCCCCAGGTTACACCCTCGTGTCAGGGAGTTGTAGAGCGGGATAAGGTCACCCTGGAGCCTCCTCCAGGCTAAACACCCCCAGCGCCCTCAGCTGCTCCTCATGGGACTCGTGCTCCAGACCCTTCTCTGGGTACATCCCAGCACTTCCATGCCCTTCCTGAACGGAGGGGCCCCGAACTGCACACAGCACTCAAGGTGCGGCCTCACCAGTGCCAGGTGCACGGGGACAATCACTGCCCTGGTCCTGCTGGCCACATTATTCCTGATACAGGCCAGACAGGATGCCACCGGCATTCCTGGCCACCTGGGCTCACGTTCAGCTGCTGTTGCGTAAGTGACCAAAAGCAGCAGAAGAAGAAACACAGAGGGGACTGCAGCTGGTCACAGCTTGCCAGTAGTCAGGGGTCTGAGTGCTGCGCACGGCCTCGCTGGTCACTGCACAGCCACACTCATCCCACCGGGCCCGGCCGGGGGCTGGGATCAGTCTGTGTCCCGCTCCAGCCCCAGTAACTGGGAGCAATGGAACAGTGGGCAGTGAAGGGGAAAGGCAAATGTTCATGTCCTAGAAAAGCTGCAATTTAGCTACCAGACTGGAATCTCGTTAAAGTGTGATTACTTCTCATATTTATTTGCTATTTTCACTTATTTACATAATTACTATCTGGCTTTACCAGGTTTTTATTACACCAAATGTCTGTTCATCCCAGGATCAAGAGGTGGTCTCTACAGTCAGGAGGACAGTGCCTGCCAGCAGCACAGCAACATCTGTGGTTAGTGCAGCTATGGATAAAAATAAAACCTGAACGCTACAGCCAGTATAAATGGCTCTACTCAGAAGTGAAGTACATTATTTCACCTACAGCAAATAGAAGTGTCATGCATAGGCACTCAGGATAGCCCCGTGTGGAAGGAGGACAGCCATGAGTTTCTTGATGAAGACTGCATCAAATTGAAGATCACAGGACATCTCTGTCCAGCCATGAGAGCACTGGGTGTGGAAAGTAACAAGCTCAGTGGATGCCGACACTTGGCTTCATTCTTTTCTCTGTCAAAGGGTAGTCCTTCTTCCAGTCTCTCTGGGCTTCTTTTTCATCCAGTGACTTTGGGAATTTCCCCGACTTTCTTCTGCTGGAAGCTGGACTGGTCTCTGTTCACAGCCTGTCCATTCTCTGTGCATGTACCTCTGTGGCAACAGAGCTCAGGAGAAACAGGGTAGGATGGGTAAATCAGGGATGTGGAGTCTGAACATAACGAGCCAGGAGGCCACTAGAGAGAGGATTCACTAGATGAGATTTTTGATATTGCCTTCCAAGAAATTCTTCTACAGGTCAGAAACCCAGTATCCATCTAACAGTTCTTGGGAATCCTGGGTGGTTCAATATCAGCAACCATAGCAGAGATGCTCCAGTTTTCGACTTTTCTTGTAAACCATGTTGATACTGTATTGCTGGTTTCTGCCCCAAATTCCACCCCATCCACACAGACAGGGGCAGCTTCCAGTCCCAGCTCACTCCATGATGAGCAGGTGCTGTTGGCACTTGCCCTTCAAAGAGGCAGGAAGGGGCATTCACCTGGCAGCACAGCACGTTATCCAAACAGCAGCTTTTCTGAAGAGAAGGTGGCAGGGCAGAGGTGGCCTGGAAGTCCCCATTTGGACTGTGCTAGTCCAAGCCTTGTATCTGACATAAAACAAGCAGGGGAATGACTGTAGCCACGAGTGTGTATTGTGTTATCTTATGACCTGCCCCAGAGCACTGGGGTGTTTGCATCCCTTCAAGGGACTCAATATATTCACTCCCCAGCCATTCTGTGTATGTTCTCCTCTCTTCTACTGGCACAATCTCAACAGTAGAATCCTTAAAAATCAAGTCTTTTCCCTGAAAACTTGAAGAATCAAACATTTTGAATCCATTTCCATTGCTGCTATTTCCAAAGTAGACCTGAAAATAATGGAAAATTCTCAGTATTTTGCAAGATGAAGTGCTATGTTCCTGTCATACAACAAGAAAGATGACAGGAACAGTTTTGTAGATGAAAAATTCATACACAATTGCAGCATCTCTCTTATGCGTTTGCTTTTAGACGCTCCAGTAGATCAGATACTGAATTCTGCCACTGGCAATTACAAGAACAGCATTTGTGATTTTGTTTTTTTAGTTACTATCTGGAAAAAGAGCTGTAGTTTAAAAAAAATTCTCCTGCCTCAATATTGTTATGCAATATAGGGTTTGGCTGCCCAGGAGTTACAGACATGACTGAAGCCTAGCATGGAGCTATTGCTCAGTCTTGATTTTGAACTAATTAACTTCAGGATGGAGAAGAAGGAACCTCAGTGTGGCAGCCAGGCACACTCTGCCTGGATGGTTTACCATGTACATGGCTGCAGCATAAACAAACCCGGCAAGGTTCTATTGCACTCCAAGGAGAATTCCAGAATGGAAAAGCGTTAGCATGTGCTCTGTTTCTTGCAGACCTCAAAGTAATGCAGAAACAGGGTAAAGCCATGGGAAAACACCTTAAGCTCCAGGGAAATTACTACTGCAACTAGTGGCTGGGCAAAAAGCTGAAATCCCTTGTGCACCAGGGTGGTTTTCCTGGGTGAATGCCATGGGTTGTATTTTACCTCCTCTGTCACACTCCTAAAAGGGCTGTGCACTTTGCACATGCTGCCAGTGCCACGAGGCAGGATATGGCAGTGTGGTCCTAGTGTCTTTATCCTTGGACTCTGTTGGACCAAATATAATCCCCTCCAAAATAAATGGATTATTAGTACCTGGGCTCTGTCCAGTAGTCCATATAGAGCAAAAATGCTGAAATCTGGGTGGACCATAATGGCCTGAGCTGGCACCTGAGCCAGGTGACAATCGGCAAACTGGGTGACTTCAGCACGGGCCCCATTTGGACACAGTAACTGGAAATCACTGGACTTCAAGTTTTGGGCCCAACTAGCAGTGTTTTTACCTGAAAAAAAGAAAATGGTCATTGTCAAGCAATTAATGCTTTAGAGTAAGAAAAAGTAATTGAATTATAATAAAGAGACATGTAAAACTAAGTACCATCTGTGTTCTCAAACACTGTTGAGTGCTTCACAAAGGCCACATCCCCAGAATCCTCTGCCAGGCACCTAAACGAAGTCAAGGATAGAAATTCAATTCAAAGCATCTTTATGTGAACCACATTTTTTTAGTAACTCATAGGTTTAGAATGCAATTTTTTACAGGCATTCCTGCAAACAAATGTACTGGACCCAAAGTTAATAAGACAAACTAGAGAAATTAAGCATCTTGGATGGAGAGAAAAGTAACATCTTTGCAAAATATAAAAAAAAAAGTATTCTGAATTACAAATTTCAAGAGTGGAATACAGTAGAAAAAAATTATTAAAAGCAGTGTGAAAAACAACAGAAAAGATCAGTATTAGATGAGCAAAGAAATAGATCTATTATGTGATACTCAATGCAGCATTTGCAACCCTGTACATTGGAGATCTCTAGTTAATCTAACTGCAATTTCTAAGGGTACTGTTCCAGAACTAGGTTCAGTTTCCTCTAATTTTCTGAAGCAGAAGCAGCCTAACATGCCAAGGAACCCTAAAACCACCTCCTCTCCTATGTAGCTTATTCTGTAAATATTTTTAAGAAGCATTTCCTGAACCAAAATACTTAAACCCACCAATGAAATAGATGTAAAGCTGTAACTGTGCATGGCTTATGCAGTACAAAATGCAAGGGAAAGTTATTACTGGTAACAGTTACCGAAAATATTTCAATTGCACCTGGTTTAACATCAGCAGTTCTAATCAAAGGTCTTGTCACAATGTATGTGACATTATCACACAGAGAACGAGGACTCGGGGGGCTGTTCAGTGCATTTCCCCGTCAGAAAAAGCTGTTCCTAACAGATTTTTCACTACTCAGTGCCGTTTAATTTAGCCCTGGCAGTGGGATATGCACAAACTGAATGGCCTCTCACACCCTTATCAAGTCTGTCTGAAGACAGCCAGAGTTGAAGGAATCCAGAAATCTGAATTTTACATTCATCTCAATCACCTTCCATAACTCATTCTTCTTTCAGAGAGGTTCACTTAAGTGTCACAGATAGACCTACCCCTACCTTGTAGAAGACTGCAATTCTCCATTTTTCACCCAAATTCTACCCTTTTAAATACTTACAACTTCACTCAATGAATTAAGCACCTTCTCTATTAAAAACAAAAAGTGATCTCCATATAAAGTGTGACTGTATGGGCATAATTACCAAATGCACAATCTTAGAATTATGAGCAAGGCTTATGCAGCCTGTAACAGCATTTGCTGCTCATTCATCTAAAGACTGGGAGCTGGCTCTGTTAATCCATGAACTACAGCAGAGGAGCTGGAGTTTGCCTGCAAGGCATGTACCCAGCAGAGCAGCTGGACTCAACTAAATAGATTTGCAAAAAGTAGTTGTCCAAGTCTAACACTTCAGTATTTACCAGGCAGCTGCTGTTGAAGACTCCTCCCCTGAAGGAAAGGCGGCTTTCTGCCAGCTGTTACATGCACCATTACCTTCCAAGGTGAAGGTCAGCAAAAAGAAGTGCTCTTTCCCTATCTAAGAGTTTCAGTCTTTGGGTGTGGCCCCATCTGTACATGTACACTGTTACACAAAGTAGTTGTTCCATTTTATACTGTTTTCCCCCGTGTTTTTAATGTACTTTGGTTTGAATAGGATTTGGTAATTGAACATTGGCCATAGCTGTCTGTGCTGTACAGAAATCTACCTTCAGCCACCAATGAATCAGAGTAGTGCA
The DNA here is from genome assembly GCA_013400735.1 of Pomatostomus ruficeps. Lineage (NCBI taxonomy): Eukaryota > Metazoa > Chordata > Aves > Passeriformes > Timaliidae > Pomatostomus > Pomatostomus ruficeps. The sequence continues at coordinate 135,627 of VYZT01042191.1, read as the reverse complement.
GACACACTCCAGGCTCCCCATCACGAGCCTGTCACACTCTGCATGAACTTCCAGCAGCCAGATCCTGGCTACTGTGTGCCTGCTTTCCTGCTAGGGCTCCCTATGGATGACCTGCCCATCCAGAGTGGCAGAGTGCCTGTCCCACGAGATTAAAGCAAGACCGGAGCCCAACAACAATCTACTTGGTCACCACAAGGAGGGTGCTCTGTGCACAGACATATGGGTTGGGCTGTTGGCTGCCTGCAAGAAAGCTGGCAAAGGCTGTGAGGTGAGCCAGTGTAATGCCTTGTGCCCCACCTGTGTTGGTGAAGACATCTGGGGACACACGTCCCACCTCATTTACGGCACCTGCTGCAGCAGCAATAACCTCTGCTTGCTGACTGGGATGGAAAGCAGGTGCTCCTTGCATTTTGGCAGGCTGACACACTAAAGCACAACCGTGGGTATCCCTTACCTGAAGGCTCCGCTGTAGCTGTAGTAACGTTCTTGGCTACTTGCACTGCATTTGTGGTTTCCACTCTCATCTCCAATGCACAGCTGACAGAGCTTTGCTGGGTAATTGTCCTGCTCAGCTGAGGGCACACAGCTGGCGGAGAAAAACTCACTCACAGCTGGGGAAAGACAAAACCAACATAAGGAGTGAAGTGTAGGTTCTTCACAAAAAAAGGCAAATACAGCATCAGTTATAACCAATGAAGGTTTCAGTAGAACACTAGAAATACAAGTTACAGCTGCCTTACTGGAATTCACAAACTAGGACTTCTAAAATACTTTCAGAGCACTGTTTAGCTGACTATGTAATGAAACTGAAGAGCTTCCTGGGAGATAGATAAGAAGTAGGCAAGCAAAAATAGAATCTGAAGTTCTGTGTTCATAGATCCTTTTCTTGTTGTGCTACATTGTTTCAGTACCTAATGCAGTTTGAAAATGATGCAATAAAATCCTGGAGAGGGGCACAGGGATGCATGTTTTACTGCTTAGGATAATGGGGTGTTCTGGCAGGGCAGTCAGGGAGGTAAATGTTCTCATCTGACATCTGTGGCAAGCTCTGAGCTCTCAGTGTTAAAAGGACATGGACATTCCAGAGCAAATACAGTGGAAGGACAGTGGGATGCTCAGAGGGATGAAGCACAACTTGCACTTACCAGGCTGAGAGCTGGCTTTGTCAGCCTAGAGATAAGACAACTAACAGTGTATTGCTGTCTTAATTTACATGGTGGGTTTTTCAGGAAGACAGAGCCAGGTCCTTCTCAGGGATGCAGAGCAAAAGGATGAGAAGCAAAAGAGCAAAGTTACGAGAGGGAAAATTCTGATTAGATATAAGAAAATAAATCCTTTGTACCAAAGATGGTCAAATAGTGGGACAGGATCCAGAGAGGTTGTGTGTAATCTCTGTCGTAGGAGTTACTCAGAACCTGCCTGGACACAGCCCTGAGCAATCTGAACTACCAGACCTTTAAGCAGTTGGTTGATTAGATGACGTCAAACTGCCCCCTTCAACCTAAACCAATCAATGATTTTGTGATAAAGGAAAGGAATACTTTTGTGTTAGATGTAACATTCTCAGTTAGACCCCTCCACTAGTCAACACTGGCAGCAAACCTAAAATTTCAAATCATTATATTAAAAACACAACACCCCTTCACAAACAAATATAATTAATATAGAGCTATGAAGTATCAAAATCACTTCCCTAATTAAAGTTTATCATTAGACTGTTACTATCTTTTTGATATGTAATACTGTTGTCTTACCTTGAGGAATATTGCAACCTCTGTTCTTAATAATCCCCCTCTTAATTAGTACACCAATGGGAATATTCCATCCAGCATTTCTCCCCAGCCCTGTGTGGCAGGACTTCTTCCCTCTCAGGTCACTGATGGAGAATGCATTGGACGCATTTCGTTTCACTAACACCACCGCGTAGTATGCATTGCTGCTGTCATCAGCTTGCAGAAAAAAAACCACAACACATTAATTAAGCTTCCCTTGAGCATTCCCAGCTTAGTGATCATCCATGGATCCATTACACTTATCTGGTGGCAACTTCAACTGCACCAACAATCTGCTAGTCAGGCAGTATGGATGTACATGGAATTACTCTTCACTTCTACTGCCTCAAGCTGCTGCATGCACCTGTGGTCTGTAAGCTGGTACTGCTGCACACCTGAGCTGAATAATCTACAGACAAGAGGATGGAAGCATGCTTGTTTCCACCAGCTCTTATAAATACATCCCTCTGAAAAACAATGTTTGGGGCATTAGTAACTCAGCAAATTTGCTTCAAGATGTTATTTTTATGTGAAAACTTCAAACCTACATTAAAACTTCAATGAGTTTTGCAGCAAATTTAAACTCTGCCTTAGTGACACTGTGGACACAAGCCCTCTTTTAATCAGTGACTCTGAAGGAGCCACATTGACAGGAAGAATTTGATTCTAACTACAATCTACTGTGCAATTTCTGTGGTTTTGCTTCTCTTAAAAATATTTTGACTTTGTGAATACTAATTTTTTCCATTGAAAATATTTTGTTTTTCAGAATTTAAAAAACGAACTAAGAGGTACAAGACTCAAAATTGCCAAAGACTCAACCCAGTCCTGCAGCAGGACAGACAAAATTGCCTCACTGTAGAAGCTCATCTCATATCCTCCTCTATACATGATGCGAGGGTAATAATTCTTATTTTGTTTGAAAACAGCTTTCCCAGCAAGGCTGGGAACAAAGGACTGTGCTTTTAATGCTGTTTTCAAACAACCTGGAAAAATAAGGTCAATATTTATGTTTCTGGACCTTACCAGAGTAACTTTCTCCAGCAGCTGGTACAAGGCCATAGGTCTTCCCAGCTGTGTAAATATCAGCTCCACCCAGAACTACAGCATCAACTTCCTTTTTCTGAAAAATGAAAGAAAATATAGGATTTCATTCCTGGCCATGAGCAGATACTTTCTGCAGATACGTTATACTGCTATAACGATGACACCTTTAGCATCACACCTGTGGCACCACGAACGGCAAGGCTTCCAGCAAAAGAGCATCACACTGCTGAAGAAAATCTCCCAAATGTGCTTGAAGCATAATCAGTGAAACAGGAATAGGAGATTTCAAGCACACAGGCCTGACTGATATGGGAAACAGTGCCCTCATCACAGCCAAAGATCATCAGGGTTCAGGTTCATCCAGACCATCTGAGCTACAGATCATCCTGAAATCCAGTGTTCCTACTGGTCACCAAAGTGAGTGCATATATCTAACCCCACCTACCCAGCAGAGAGCAGCTTCTGTTCATGTGGTTTATGGCACAAGGATTGTAGCAGCCTACCTGGATCAGCTCCATGCACTCTTCCTTTGTCTTGGCTGAAATACACTGAATTGCTGGCTTCAAATCCTTTTTCCTAAAGGCAACAGCCATTTCACCACATTTCCAAATCTCCTCAGTGGACACAACACACCAGTTCAGGCTTTCTGCCAATGCTGCACAAAATTGCAAACAAAACACTACATTCACTTTCTTTGCACTACACAACGAGGACTCACACTGCCCACAGTCACATGTGTCCCACACATGTTATTGAAGTAATTTGCTTCTGTGCTGCTCCCCATCCCTCCAGCTCAGACTTACACTGGATCAGGGACGAGAGCACTCCCTGATTAGCAGTTATGTCCACACTGCAAACCTCTCCATAGGAAAGGCGCAACAGTTCCTACAATTACTGACCATTAAGCCAAGCCATAATGTGTTAGCTGAGTGCAGAAAAATGCCAACCTGAAAATAAGTTTCCTCACACTGACAGTCACAGAGCAATGCCCAGAAGAGACAAGTGAGGAAGGTGAGGGGCTTTGCCACAGCACAGACCACGTCTGGGAGGCTCAGTTCCAGGATTATTATGCCTCTTAAGGGAAGGATTTTTACAACCTGTGTTTCTGGCTTTCCCAGAATGTGTATCAAGTAATTTCTACTTTCTTCTGATAGCAGGAAAGACCGTAACAATTCAATAAAGAACAACTGAGGATTTCCTTCAGCTTATGGAGGAAATCCTCTGCTAGGAACCCATTTATCCATTTTTACAGACTACCTGAGGATTTGCACAGCAGCACACTATTATTTCCCCTTGTCAGCAGGAAAGAAATTAAATAACAGGTAGCAGTAGCAGCTTACCAGATTAATGTCTCTCATACACCAAAAAGAGTAGAAAATGCCTACATCTTATAACAAAGTGGGCCAATTTGCACACGAAAATGTTCTGCAATGCAATATTGTTTCTAGGTCAAAAAGTGACCTTTGCCCATGCTCAATGATCAGATTCACATCTTGCCATAACCCTCCAAGAGTGACAAGAAAATAAAGCAGAATCAAGATGATCTGTGTTATCAGCTATCTTTCTTCTTGGTTATAAATAGGAATCTACAGACAACTTACTGTTGGGGTTGCAGCTCAGAGCTTGCATGGCACGCAGGTACTCATCACCCAGCCATGCCTGGTAATTCTGACCTGGGATTGCAACAAGCTCTGTGGTGGCATCTCGAAAGAGAAGATTTTGGGCACCGTAGGCTGCAGAGTCAAACATCTGAAACTTGGCACCCACTCCATTAAATCTTTGCTGTAATATTAAAGAAGAAAGAAGCACCTGTCACACATCCCTTGGTATCTGGGATGTGTGACAGCCCGTACCCCTTCAAACCTCACAGAGTCCAAGGTGGCCAGATACCCTGTTTTCAGTCTGGTTAGACAGCTGGGAGAACCCTTCGAAAACGCAAAGCAGTGACAAAGAAAGTCTCCTACTTGTCCCTGGTTTAGGAGCTGGAAGAGAAGTGTCCCATCTGTGTCAGGCCGCACAACCACGGCACGAGCGGGCACTCGGGCCAGGTGACAGGTCCTCCACTCAGTCACTTCAGCTCTTCTGCCATCGCGGCACAGCAGCTGGAAGTCCCGGGAGCGCAGCCACCGGGCCCAGGAAGAAAGGCTTCTCCCTGAAATCACACAGGGAGACAGACATCAGGTGGGGCTGATGCTTCTGGTTCCAAGCCTGCTCTAAGCCTCACTTGCACATGCGGAGCAGAGCACACATCTCCTCAGCATCTCTGAACTGCTCCTGACTGCACAGCTTATCCTGTGCACCTCTGTGGTCCTTTAGTCCTGTAACACTGTGAGACTGCACTGAGCTGCATTGCAGCAGTATCAAGAGCATCCCTGGTGTAGGATCACATACAGCTTTTTTTTTTTTTTTTCCTGGGTCAGACAGGTCCATGATATTAAAGCAATGTTATGCTCAAGGTAGTTTTCACACAGTACCAGATAGGGGAGGTTAACTCTCTCCTAGTCTCCACTGAATCCCTTTAGCAGGCTGGAGCAATGTAACAGCCCAGGTCTAGATAAAAAGTTTCTGCTGTTGAAGCTCTCTTTCCAGAAGCAGCTTAAGATTCCACCTTTCACCTTTACTAAAACTATCAAGTATTTCAATAAACCTCTATCTCCTGGTGCACACCTCAGAGGGTACATCTGTTTTCACTATTACAGCATTTTTTTGCTGATTCCTCAATTCAAAATACATCAAACAATTGATATTATACTGTCATTACAGACACTGTATTTCAGACCTTGCAGCCATTATTCAACTAGCTTCAGGATTACTCACCATCTGTATAGTCAGGCACTGTGCTGTGCTTCACAAAAGCGACCTCTCCAGCATCTTCAGCCAAACACCTAATAAATATAAATCCAGCCACAAAGATGCATTATAAAACCCCTGTGCTCTGGCCACTGCTGGCTGACAGCCCGAGGGCTCCGTGCTCCGTTCCATCAGCCACAGACACTGACCTATTTCCTTGTGCTGAGTTTTGCTCAAGGCAGAGACCAGTGGCTGTCAGAGCATGAAGTAAACTATCATTGTCATTTGGTGAACATGAACAACATGTTCAGTGCTGCCTGGGACAAACACCATGACCTTCTTTGTCCGGGACAGTTCTGTGTCTAAGGCAGTCACACAATCCTTTGGGGAATACACAGGGAGGAGCAAGGGTTTCTCATAAGCAAATTCTGCCCTCGTTAATGCTGTGACTCACGGAGTGGGAGCTGCAACACAGCACACAGATGGGAAGGAGGAAAATAAACGAAAGACTGGTGTGCAAAAATGGAGGGCAGAGCAACTCCATAATTCAGTGCAGCTGAGGTGGGATGACTGAAATAGCCAAGCAGGGCAGCAGTTCAGCTCTCAGGCTCCAAGGATCATCAGGTTTTACTGGGAAAGTTAAGTCAGTAAAGCCTGCTGAAACACTCAGATTGTGTCAACAGCTGCTGCACAAAGCAAACAGCAATGGGCTTTCCCTGCCCAGTATATGTGCTAAATATCCATTTGGTTTTAATATTCAGGAATTAATGCCCAAAATACTGGGTTAAGAATTACTTTTGTTCAGTCAGGTTAAAATCATGGCTATCCTAACAAAACTACAGATTTTCTAACAAGATCAACTGGAAGCTCTCTAGCTTCAGTTTCCTGTCAGTGAGGCCTGGACATGATGACTATGGAGAGGGTTCAGCAATTTAAAAAGTTGACCAAGACATGATTTTTACCTGAAAGCCCCACTGTAGTCATAGTACTGTTCTTGGGAATTTCGTTCACATTTGTTCTGTCCTTCGGAGTCCCCTATGCAGAGCTGACAGAGGGATTTGGGATAGTTCACACCATTTGCTCCAGGAACACAGCTTGCATTGAAATAGTCACTTACAGCTAAATGCAAAATTAGAATGAGACATTTTTAGCAATGAATAAATCAGATCCTACAATCTCATTTTAACACATCCACACAGTACATGTCTAAAAAGACTTAGAAGGCTTAAGTTATTTTCTTCTTAAAAGATTGTTTCCAAGTTTAAAAAACCAAAACCCTGCAGCCTTCATCAGACCTACATTATATCTACTCCATGGTACAAGGAGCATCCAAGTGAAAGAACAAACCAGCAGCTGAATCACACATTTCTGGGCACAGGGTCCCAGGACCACTGGGAAAGCACTGCTGAAGAGCGGGTGTTTGCCCTGTAACTCTTGCCTTTTGGAAGGTCACATCCCATTGCTGCCAGGTGCCCAGAGTCAGTGAGATACCCCACAGGCACATCCCAGCCAGCAGTCCTGTTGATGCCAGTGTGACAGGAGCGTGCCCCCCTCAAGCTGTTGATGGTGATGTTGGAGCTCTTCTTCACCACAGCCACGGCGTAATAGGAAGTTCCAATCTCTGCAGCACAGGAAGAAAGAGAAGCAACCTAAGTAGCCTCACAGCAGCATTGCAGTGACATGCGCTGATTTTTAGCCTCTTGCGGCTTTCCTACCCACAAGCAAGTCACTCTGTTCACATCCTCAGTGAGAACCTGCTGCCTGTCAATCAATGTACCCTGTTATTTTTTCAATGTGAATTGGCTTAGTCCACAGGCAATCTGCTCTAACTTTGGAGGTTGTTCTGCTTTGAAAGGGAGCTTCCTTGCTGAAGTTTTCTATGACTCTAAATATATCTGGATTTAATTGAAAACAATATAATTTACTCCCCAGTTGATTTTAATTTTGTTACAGCAGTGAGCTGATGTCTGTGGAGCACCGCAGTTGATTTCATTCTCTTTGTTTTACAGTTTAATATAACTCAGAGTCAAGAGTTGAGGGTCTGAAGTGATCATAAGGTTATTCAATCTGACTTTATTCAGCTCAGAAACCACTACATTTCTTTCATTTTTCTCTGATTTGAGCTCATAGCCTCTGGCTATGTCCTGAGGCCCATTTGGTTTAGAGAAGCCAAGGTACAGGTTACTCGACAGAGTCAAGATGTGTTTAATGGGGGTGGGGGGCTACTTCAGATGATCCAAGATCCTGTGGACTGAGCCCAACAGCCACTTCTGAGGATGCCTTTGGCCAGGTGACACTGAGACCCAGTTACAAACACAATCCAGCTCCCTCTCACAACAGAGTGGTGGGACAGCACTGATAGCAAACTGCTTCCAGAGCTCTCCCTTCCCTTGCATCTTAAAGTTGTGTGAACTACACAAACGTGTTGATACTGAGCCCTTAGTCAGGATGAGAAGTCACCACTGAATTCTTGTCTCTGCCTTGAAAGGAACTCAAAACTTAAGGTCACCCAGACAAGGAGCAGAATCTAGTGCTTCCTTTCTTCCAGCAGGTAATCATACACTAGTGAAAACAAATCTAATTATTCTAATGTATGGGACTGAGAGATAAACCTAATAATTTATGCTTTGCAATTCATTAATCTGGTAAGTATGGAACAGAGAACACAGTAAGCAGAGACACAGTAAAGAACCAACAAAAACCAACCCAACAAAGTTATTACAGGAACAGCTATTTTGACCCAAATGCTTCAGGACAGATTCAGCCACAGCCCTGTGTCTCCAGTTTCCCCAGACAGTCTGTTACAGGCAGGAGCAACCAAGAGAGAACCTGACCACTACCTACTGTTTAGAGTCTTCAACGGGGCTCCAAATAAAATGCAAACTATAAATACAAGCTTTTTCTTATGAATTTTAAGTAATCTAAAAGGTATTTAGTCAGAATATACCTTGATCATATACTTCCCCAACCACAGGTTTCAGACCGTGCTCCCTTCCAGCCTGGAAAATCAAACGGCCATCCAGGGTCACTGCATCTGCCAAGTCATCCTGTGCAGACACAAGGGCAGGATATATGTTACAGCTTAATTATCAGTATTTATCAACAACCAGAGTACCCACGCTTTTAGAAGAGTTCCCTTAATCTGCATTTGTGTTTTCTTTTTTCCAGTTATTTTAAGGCACACAAATTTCTGAACAACTCTTACCAAGAGGGATTTTAGACCTTCAAAACTGCCTTCCTGCAGAAGCAATGCAGAAACCAGCTCTGCACCATGATGGTTTCGCTAGTCTTAAGAGTTCAAAGGAACCTTAGAAATGGATGCTGCACCTCTCTGCAGGACCTTAAGGCCCAGTGATTTGAAGTTTCACTCATCTCTGTAGCTAGTGTCCCAAAGCATGAAGATTTATATAAAGTAAATACATTTTTAGATCATAAACAGATAGCTCAAAATAATGTATTTTGGGGTTACAAAATCTGAATGCCAGAGTGCACTCCAAAGCACCCTTAGAGCCTGCTGGCTTGTAGCTCAGCACACAGCCAGAAACACGTTTTGTAAGCGGGGCAGCAGGTGGCAATGGCTTCCTGATAAGGAGGAAATTATCGGAAAAGACTGTTCAGATTGGGAGAATACAAATCTGAGGTATCCACTCTGGGGAAGGTGTCCAACAACACTGCATATTTTCTGTTGACTGTAACACCAAGCTGGCTGGGACCCTGCTACAGCCACAGGATTGCTCTGGATAGCTCAGGGTGGGACTTCCCCCAGCAGCAAGGCCAGGAGCACTGCTGCACACACCTCTGGCCAGCAGAGCCAGCTCCTTCTGGGTACCAAACCTACAGGAGCCAGGAGAGGGCTTCACACAGAGACAAGATACTGCCGAGAAAATAATCAGCATTTTGCATTTCTAAGCTGAGTCCAAGTTTCTTATCAGTTTGCTTAACCTCTAGTTTGGCACTGGAGGGGGTCATTTAGCTTCTCCATCCCTCGGGAGCTTGCAAAGCGCTGGTCAGGGCAGGCCTAGGACTGCCTAGCACTCCACAGCAACTTCCCACAGCTGAACCACATAAAGAGCTTGAACATCTTTTAAGGGATGGTGTGAGAGCACAGGTAATATGTTGAGGTTGACATCTAAACCAGATTCAAAGTTGCCATGTAATTTGAAATCTTTTACTTGTTTGGCCCAAAGGAGACAAAAGGTGATATTCATTAATTAGCTGAAACAATAGATGTCCTGAGAGCTGCTTCTCATGAAGGAGGGGCGAACAAATCCAAGGGAACCTGAAGTGGACTTGGGTTTGGGAGATATTTGCATCTTAAAGAACAGACACAATCCTTCTGGAATAACTACATGTGATATTCCACTGGTGAGGGTCAGAGCACAGGACAGTTTAGGAAACAAATACAACCTGTCGTTTAGAAGTGACACCTGACAGAAGAGGAAAAACAAAATGAGCTTCTCGAATTGGTGGTGAACAGAAAGTAGAGCAGATAAAATGGAAAGAGCTGGCCACAGATGCCATGACGTATTGTTATATGGCCAAAGTTTCATAGGAAATAACACTTTTCTGATTGGAAAACGGAACCTTTGAGCTCTGTTTAGCCACAGAGCCTCCAATAAACAGCTTCTGTAAAAATAGCACAACACAACAAAAACAGTCTATTGTATTTAACATGAATTAGTTTTCAGGCTACAGACCTCTCCTTTAAATATACACAATTATTGTTGAGGTGACATATCAGCAGCAGTGTGGGCTTTTTTTTTTTTTTGCCGGAAGCACTTGCCAATAAATTTAGCAAAAGCATGGAACTCACATACAGTTTTTTAATAAGTATACATGTGATGGTAGTACTCCATTATTCTCAGAGGAAGTTTATTTCTGTATGTCACAACATTTGAGAATTACCTACATAAGTGTTTTAAAGACCTGCTGAAAATCAGCTCTGGACACATTAAATATTGCCAGGTTCCCTAGTTAAATATTTAGGGATTTCTTAATTTTTACACACCTTCAATCAAAAAGGTTCTTTCCTTTATCCATGTGCTAACACATTCACAGGTCTAAGTCCAACTTATGCAGTGTTACAAAACAGCCTCTGCCTCTTCAGCCAGTATGTCCTGCTCCCTTCTTGGCTTCAAAGATCAGAGTTCAGTGCAGATGCCAACTCAGGGGTTCCACACAGTCCTACACAGAGTAGGCCAGCTTGAATATTTAGCAGATTATTAGCACAAGGGGAAAAAAAAAGAGGTCTCAAGGACAAAGTCTTGTCTGAAGCCTTACAGTGAAAATTCATTTTATCAGAAAGCAACTTACTCATGCTGTCTGACTGCCTGCTACCTCCAATGGCTTGTAAATGCAGTTCTGTGAGCTCTGTATTTCAGCAGCAGACATTCATCACCCCTTTCAATAATCTGCTTTGCAGAGTCTAACAGGTCCCCCTGTGCAATGCAGCAACCAGCCAAGTGGTTTTGGGAAGATCTGACATTAGAATGTCCTGTCTAATCCCAAGGTAAGATCCACATCAGTATCTGCTCCCAGCATTCTTCTGTAGCCTTGCTCAAGAACAGTATTTATCAAGAGGCAATGAGGCAGTTTTAGGAGTCAGACAACTATTCTGCTTCATTGACAAAAATTACAAGATATCAGTTTTTGAAATCTGTTCCTTTTTTCTGGCCACTCAATCATCTGTCTCATCTCCCTTCAAACTATTCCTTCAGATCTCCTTTCCTTGCTCTGAACCTCTTGTCCTTGACAGGCTGCATCTCCTCCACAAGAACCTGGTATTTCCACCACAAAAATCTGATATTTGGCATATCTCCAGAGAATACACAAAGAACATTATTTATTAACACAGCCAGCCAGCCCTCCCTTCCTCCACACTCTGCCAGTGAAGACAACCATGATTACCTGCCTCCACACTTCTTCCAATACTCACTTTTTACCTCCTACCCCCTCCAAAGGAGGGAATTATTTTGCATACGTCATTTTGCAAATCCACATGTTCACAGTCTTTAAAACCTTCCCCAGAGGCAGGCTCTTTTTGGAAACTGAGCACACTCTGGGCAGCTGAATTAATACAGCTTAATACAGGTTTGCCCTTTGCTCACCCCACTTGTTACTTTGCCTCTCTCTTGTACTCAGTATTGGGAGATTTGATTACACTCAGCTCATCTGTTTATACAGCAATTTCCATGACAGGACCCTGAAATGGGAGTTTGATCCAGAGTTTATCAAAATACAATCTATTTAAGAGGCTAAGCAGCACAGCTTTAACTACTGTCTGCATCTTGTAGCTCTATCCCTTCTTAAATGTCTGCTAAATAAATCTGACACAATTCCCAAATCAAAGATTAGTATTTCGGAGGACATATTTAAGACCTTTGCTGTGTTCCTAATGACTGGCCATATGTGAGCAGCCAAACAGATGACACGGGGCCATTCTGACATTCAAGTTCATATGTATACTTTTATGACTTCTTTAGAAAGGACATGCCTTGATTTTTCAGAGCCATGAATGCCAGGTAGCAGAGGCTCGGCTGCCTGGATGGCCAGACACTCACCACAGAGCTGTGCACCTTGCCCGGAGATGCATATGAGGCACATGGAGAAATTAAACTAATGACACTGCTGTCACGCACAGCTCACCTTGATCAACTGGGTGCAGTTAGCAGCAGAACCCCCTGCTGCACACTCCAGGGGGGGAAGGATGCCGGCCTCACTGAAGGCCTTGCTCATGTCATTACACTTGGAATGTTCTTGCTCAGAGACCGTGCACCACCGGACACGTTCCAGGCTGAGAGCTGCAAACACAACACCAAGAGAAAATATTACAAAACACATCAGAGCTTTTGTAACAGAGTTTATCATTTAGAGACAAAATTTCATTCTGCTTCACCCCCCTAAACTGAAAAAAATCAGGACTCACTTCACAATGAGTCTTTAGAGATGATGCCCACTTTCATTCTGATTAACATGAATACTGAAATCTTTTTGGACTGACCACAAGCTCAGACACTGAAATCCAATGGCATTTGTCTCTGACATAAGACATGGGTACCATGGAATAGGTCAGGGCATCCAGGCTGTTCTAAACACCTTGCAGAATACATCATCTTGATCAAGTCAAAAGCATGTGAAATTATTGTTTAAAATGATATGCTACAAAACCAAAGAGACTGTCCAAAGATAACTCTTGTCTCAAGTACTGCTAGTTAGTACCTGGAGTCCTGCCCCAGCCCTTTTTGGTCTGAATTAAAAAAGCAACCTTAGGTGCTCAAAAGCCTTGCCGTAAGGCTTATTATGAAAACTAGGAAAGTAAACTTGGCCCCTCAAAACAGTCCTTCATAAGAGATCATAACCACAGGCAGGAAATGGGAGGGCGGAGCCATGAATGAAAAGACTCAAGTTTAGGAGTGGAGATTTCCACTAATTAGTAAAGAAAGGTGCCTTTCAGCGGCCCCAAATCCACCCTCCCAAGTGCCAAAGATACAAACACTTGGTTGCTTTTGTAAGGAGATGTCATCGTGCGCAGACAGTGCGGTGAAATGGAAACGCAAGCGTGGGCTGCGCTGACAAACAGGCACGGACCGTTTTCGTAAGCAGGGACACAACATTCCACTGCTTTTCTACAATTTCCAATTTTAAGCTGGAGTCTGCTGTAACCATTTATCATGTGGTTTTCTAATACCTCTAACTGGCCTTCTACTTCCCCACCAGTGCCATGCAACTGAGATGCCACATCTGACTGTGCAAGCTAAAAATGACCCCGCTAGAGCCCGACAGCGCTCTGTGCACATTTTATGACTTAGCGGCTGCAGGCTAAACAAGACTGGTGATGCCAAAAGATCCAATACTGAAACAGTGGGTTTGGCTTGCTGTTCCTCTGCAACACAGAGCCAACTCTACTGCTGTCAACAAATATTAAGTCAGACTTGGACAGCTTACAGGAAGTTTTCACGGCACCATGTGCCAGTACAGGAAGAAACAAGTGCCCACCTCTGAGCTGCAGGAATTCTGAGAACCAAGATGGTTGGGAGAAAGGCAATAACAGGTCATGGTAAAAACCCACCTCAGAGAAACTTAACGTTCGTACTACCTCATCTGTCAGGGTGAAATTTACACCATTAATTCCTTGGGACTGAAAGAATAATCCTGGTTTTGTTTTGGGGTTTTCTTTTTATAAACATAATTGAATAGAAATTAAACTGGGGAGTCAGCATCTCAGTATGTGTGTATGCTAAGTGGCATTTTTCAGCCTCAGCACTCTGATTTTAGATATAGACACACAGAAGGTAAACCATGAACTTTATGTTTCAGGTGTATGAAACATAAAGTTCATTAAGCTCTGTATTTCTGCCAAAATAGTGAAACAGCATGACTCTGTTGGTTTTTTCCTCACTCATCAAAAACACATATTTATTGGTCCTTTTCCAAATTGCTCAACTTTGTTGTTAGAGGAAAGCCAGAGCTGGGCAATGTCCTGGCTCTTTCCTTACAAGATAACCCATCTGAAGTGGGCTTGAGCACAGACAAGGCCTGCAGTTAGCCTCTCTTCCTACTGCCAAGGAAAACCTGCTTAAAACATCAAGTCAGTGTCTGAATCCAAGTTTCTTCTCAATTTTGGCCCTTCTGTATATCAGTAGATACACATAAAGTTTGCAATGGCAGAAGTTGGCAATTTCCCTTAGAAATACACTCAGGGTCCTAAACACACCTATAACTATCACTGACAAACACCCCCGTAACTCCTCAAAGTAACGGCACTCCATTACGTAACATCAAATGGCTGTTTATACAGCTACTCCTACACTGTCAAGGGCGTTCAAGAGAAACAATGGGGGAAAGAAGGAAGAATTAATTAGGTCCATTTCTTATTTGAAGAATTGAAGAGTGCTTCAGAAAGAGCACCTACACCTCTGACAAAATTAAAAGTATTCACCACTACAATTTAGGAGCGACATGAGAAAGCCAACATGCTGTACAGAGCACAAATAAGAGGCATAAAGCAATTCTTTCTATTTTTCCAAAGTGTCATAGCACTGCTCACTGTTGTGAGAAACAGACACCACAGAAGCAGAAACTGATTCAGTTTGGAGGAAATACATTTGACACCAATGAGTCAAGATACATATGTGATGTTCAATACAGCCTTTTATACTCCTTTTCTGTTATTTCCTTCTTTTTCTTTTCTGGCCATGTGAGATTGGTTCTGAAGTAGTTCTAGTTTCCTTCTGCTCTCTCACATCACACAGAGGTCTGATGCCACAGCAAAAGCTTTTGGAGGACACTTACCAGCATGAAAGAAGAGAAGATAGAAGACATTTCCAGAGCTCTTCATAGTGAAAATTTTGGGATCTGTGATTTTCTTCCGCCTTCAGAACTCCCAGAGATCAAGGCTCCTGCAAGAGTGCTCTCTCCAGCTTGGTCTCAGGTGAAAATCAGCTGCATTCAACTGCCGATGCACTTTGTTCAACAGTAGACCTTGCTTACCTCGGCACACGTCACCCCCTCATGACTACTGGAAAAGAAAGCAGCCTCTCTCCACACTGCCTCTACACTTGGAAAAAAACATCAGACCTGGAAATTGCAAAATAGCTGAGGCACCAATGAGGTCGCTACAGCTTTAGCACCACCCATAGACTTCATTCAATGAACTGCTACACACCGGCACACAGGGGCGGGGCAGGGCTGTGGAACCACATCCTCGCTCGAAATATGAGATCTGTGTATTCCCTATGCCTGGGGCTCAGGAAGCAGAAGGAGATTCAAGGTAAGCATTTATCTGCCAGAGCAGACAGTCACTTGATGCTACATTCTCAGCATTGTCACAAACTGCATAAAGCCATAACCAGAAGCCCAGGCTCTTACAACAGCAAAGCCTGTACAGTGTACAGGTGGTACAGCACATGCTAAGTGCACATTTCCTGAAATTTAATAGCAAATGCTATAAAATAGCTGAATTATCCTGACTTTTTTTAAAGTTTAAGAGAAGGCCCAGGAAGGATTCTCTCGCCCAGAAAGAGTCAAAACTGTTGACAGTAGCTGTGTTAAAAGCTGCTGTGAATTTTAGTGTAACTTTCATAGCACAACCCTCATTTGTGCTGCCCTTTTCTGCATTTCTCGTTAGTCAATGAACTGCAGCTGCCTGTAACACTTTGTTTAGATAAAAGCCATTGAGTGCTGCTTTACTCTGCTGCCTGCCATTTCTCAGCTCAGCACCCGACTCCCAGAAACAGAAGGGCTGTCTCTCCTTTGAGTCCTCACGCCCAGGGAGAGCATGAGCCACGCAGCTTTGTGCATCACCCAGCAGCCTGTACCGCCGGGAGTGTGGCGGGATGCTGCCAACACTCATCAGCTACTTGACTGCAGTTTGGCAGGATGCTAGCTCTAACCCTTACTAGCACCTGTATGACAACAGCTGAGTCAATTGATTGCTATTTCAGCTTTAGAGTTTCAAAAAAATAGAGAATGATCCCTTCAGACCTTCTTCCCAAACAAAACCTTATGGCTGAACTCTGATTCTTGGCTGCCTAGACCATCTGGAATTAATCGTCCCTTTGTTGTCTTAAGTGTTAAAGAACAACCTGGTGCCACTGGAGCATTTCCAAATGTCCTCAAGGACCCACTGCTTGGATCCTTCCCGTGCCCTTCCTACTGGCCAGATTAACATCTGAAGCCCTCTCTCCCTGTGTTTGCAGAAGGGCTTACATTCATAGACAGATGACAAAACTGATGCACAGTCTTAGTTGCTTAAGACTGCAAGGGTGGGATTAATAAAGACAGGAATCTGGCACCAGGGCTCTCCTGCAGTTCTGATCCTCTGTGGGAAAGGTTCAGAAGACAGGGGAGCAGCCTTTTTGTACAGGAGGTCTATGCCAAACACTACCCCCTCTAAACAATCACACAAGCACAGTTCATCAGAATTTAGATAATTATGAGTAGCTGTGCTTTAAGGAGATATTAAATTTCTTAAGCTAGTTTTCAGCACCATTTAGCAAAAATGACATAATATAACTTACAATAATAAGAGAGAGTAACAAATACTTCATCAAGGCTGTGTCCGTATAGCAATTACAAATAGTTGGGTTATCAGGCAGGAAGAAAACCCACAATGCCTTCACTGGGCCAGCAAAAGAGTGCTAATGCATCAGTATGATGCCATTTGGATTTCCTAATTACTCTAGTTGTTAAATTAGAAGCCTTAAGCAAAGTACATGTATTGTAAAACATAACTCTAAAATACAGAAAAGTGCATGCAAGAATCAAAGATATATCAGCACCTGATGCTGGAAAAACAAGACCCAGAGAAACACTAAGTAATGCAAAACCCTGACAATTACACAAGGTAAGAAGCTCAAAGGCAACACTGGAAACAAACAAGACCAAAAATGCACAGCAAATAGTCCAGGCTCCTTTGGGTTTTCTTGATCCAAGACTTGTTTTCACTCCAGCATGACAACAGTGCAAGGTAATTGCTGTGGACTTCAGTCTGAGTGGAGTATTGGGTGATACCTGGCTGGTAGATGACAAGTGCCTGGGGGCAAAGTGCACTGGCAGTTACTCAGACCCTCCAATATATCAAAGAGCAATTCCTCACAGGCCTACTCAGCTGAACAGGGCCCTTTCTGATGAGTTAAAAAAAGAGGTAAAAAGATGTGTCTACAAGACAGAGATCTCAGATGTGTTTGTAGATTTGATAGAGATTCATATCCTTCTATTTTTTTTAGAGTTGGTCTTTTGAGATGTCTCACAAGACACCTCAAATAATCAGTCGTTTTCAAAGAGGGAGACAACAGTACACTTAAAAATTCATGACATTATTTATCAAAAGCTGAATCAATCCAGTACACCTTGTGCTTTCATGGGAAGGAATTCTCAGAAAGGCAGCACACCTGATTTCCCAAATCTTGAAAACCAGAAACTCTTCTGGCCATTCACCAGCAGCTTTAACTCCCTGTAAGCCTCATTGGATCCCACAGAACAGCAGCAATAATTGTGTCACAAGTTTAAACCTGCTTTTAATGCAGTAACTCCACTAACCCCAGTGTAGTCACCGGTGTTCCTCTAACACGTGATTTTCATTTACAATCTCAGTCAGTTATTCTAAAGTGCTACAACACCTGCATTTATCATAATTAAAAACACACTTGACAAATACATTGTACAATAAAGTTTATTAGCTGTTCTCCTCTTTCTAACAAATGGAATGGATAGTGTTGATAATTCTTTACAAACCAAGGCTGATTTGGTTGTGTGACTGCCCCATGACTGCCATAAGTACATCCCTCTCAAAAACAATCAGTTGCAAACAAGCAATGGCAGGTACCAAATAATACGGGAATTAGAGAATTTCATTATTGAAGGTTTTAGTACAAAGTATTCATGACATTCAGCACAGAACTTTGTGCATTGCAAATGGAAGATCTTGTGCCTGTGCAATCCAAGACAAACATGTACAGAAAAAAAATATATTGTTGACTCTGAATTCTCCCTTTGGTTAAAACATGCATATTACAAAGGGGATGGGGGAAGACAAACACCCGGAATTCCGTAGAAAAGAGGAGAACTTGCATGTATTTTTTTTCCTGTACTAATATTCCCTGGACTTCATGCCCAGCCATCATAGCCCATTTGATTTTTCCATGATTAAGGAAGGTAAATTCTAATTTGTTTTTTTATTTTTATTCAAAACAAAAAGCTAGGAGTAGGTGGTAAAAGAAAAATATATATTTTATATATATATATTTATACGTGTGCGCAACTATGTAAAGAAAATAATTCCCATAGTTACAGAGTTTAGTTAAAGAAAGTTTAATATATATATATTTATTATAACAAAATAGGCAGTTATTGTGGGTAAAATATTCATTAAAATCTGACCCCTAAGAACACACACATTTTTAGGCTATGAATCATTCTCTCATTGCCCTAATGACCATCTCTGCAGCTGTTTTCTGAATTACTGCCAATGGAAATTTGGCATTCCTCTGAAAAATACAAGGTTTCCTAGCACCTAAACATATTTTTAGGCTCAAAAAGTGTGATGACCATTATCTATAAAGAATTTCTGTAACACACTATAAATAGTGTTTCATGAGGAAGATTAAAAACATTACACATCTTTGTCCCTAGCAATTTTATTGGCAAAAAATGAAAAAATAGATTATAAGAATATCCATATGAAATTATGAAAATGAATATCCCTTTAGGAGTAGTAATGGGACTTAATGAAAATGCTAACTCAAAATTCGAAAGTTTCTCTCTAACTGCCTGGAAAGAAAAAAAGATACCATGATAATGGGATTGAGCTCAGAAAATAAAACCTGAAATTGATTGCCCTGACCAAACCATGCTATTAAAGTTAAGCGTGCAAAGTTACTCATAATTTACAACTTCCTTGAATACAACTTTTCTTTCAATTGTTATGAAATTTTAAAAGAATGTCTATAAAGCTTTTTTGAAAAATCTTTGAAAGTTACTTTCCCTTAAACATTAAGGAATTTTACCAAGCAATTCCCTCCCACCCCCACCCTAAACTAATAGCTGGTCAGGCCATTCCACTGTCATGTTTGAAAAATGGCAAACCAACAACACACAATAATACAAATTATTTAAACTAAGAGAGACACCAAATGTAAAGCATTATGGGAACTGCAGAATGTGATGGTTAGGGTATGAACCACGCTGGAAAGAACTAGAGGCAGGCTCCACTGGAAGGGCTTAAGAGTCGTCAGATGTAGTAGGTGATGTCAGTTAGAAAATGAAAAATAAAAATCTGTTTTCATAATTTTTCCTTTGCTGGAACCCAGATGTAAGGACCAGACTGTTCCTCTATGATCTGTTTGACTTGGTTGTAGATTTCTTCCAGTGTGTCTCCCTGGACAATAGCTGCAAAACATAATGTGGCAATCAGCAACTGTCCCTCCTCGCTCCGTGCAGAAACCACACTGCTCCACGCCAGGCTGCCCTGCTCCCTCAGAGGGGCAGGAGGACTCCTGATTGCTGAAGGAACACACACCCCTGACATTCCCGGTGTCTGTGCTGGAGTGGTACTGCAGGACACAGAAACACTTCCCTGGGGACAGGGAGTGGCTTCCACTGTCCTACCAAGTACACACACACAAAGTTTTTAACCTTTTCCCAGCCACATGTTCCAATGTGCCTGAGTCAATTCACATCCTCCAGTATTCTTTCTGGCCCAATGTTCATTTGCGTTTCCAACACAAAGCAAGACAGTGCAGGGCTGTGTCCTCACAGGCTGTGAACTCCTCAGCTCCATCCTGAAGCTGCACAGCAAGGCTGGCTGACCTTGGGATGTCTACCTGCTACCTCTGTCTTTGCTTTTGGCTAGAAAGAGGAGGAACTCATGAAGTTTGTTGTCCAGACAACAGATTCAAGTTTTATAGACAAGAAGCTTCCTTACATAGTTAAAAATGCAATCTGTACTCATTCCTATGGTGTGTTTTTGCCAAGGCTAGAAAATAATTAGAAATGAGCCAATATGGATGTGTTCTGACATAGAATAAAGTATGGTCTGGTGAAAATGAAGTTTGAGCTTTTCTTAACCAACATTTCAGCCTGGAGGAGCAATCACTGTGAGACAACAACTTCTTTTTAATTAGGTTCACAATCTCAGTGTCAATAATCCAAGAAGTAAAGTTTAGCATGAAAGACAGTTTTGGAGGCAGGTCAGACTCACTCTTCTATGCATTAATAGAGTGCTGCTGCTTCTGAGCTTTGCTTTCATGCAAATTAGTTCCCTGTTATTCCTACCATTCCATTCTCATCTCTTTTAAAACTTTCTCCCTATCTGCAGCCCAATGCTGTACTGCCTGTGGGAGGCTCTGCTCCACTGTCATAGGCCAGGTATCATGTTCACAGCACAACAGTGCATTGGAGAGAACTGAAATGTCTTTGCAAGGCCAACAGGCCATGAGCTGCAACATCTTCTCTCCAGCTAAGTTTAACCACACCTCCTCCAAACCTCAATAAAACCCAAAGCTGCAAAAGATGTGCTTCTCATGTGTTTCAAGTAAAATTAAAGCCCAAGTCAAGTAGAAATGGAACCTGCTGATGAAGTTGGTTTCAGTTACCACACAGGATGTGGCATTTTTCCACAGATTAGGGAACACTCACACTTTCTGTTTTACCACCTGACTCACATGGGTGGCAGCCTCCAAATTGTAATTGGGATATGTAATGGCTTCAAGTATCCCAAAGAGATTCAGAAAAGAATTTCTGACTTGAACTGGATTATCAAGGAGAGAAGGCTGGCCATCTTCCTTTGTCAACAAGCCTTATACTCTGGAGAAAAATCACGGATCTAAACACTTGAACACTCAAAAAGTCTTTTAGGTTTTTGAAACATCGTGGTTTACGTCCCCTAATTTCCTGGAAAAGTGTCCTATATAATGCCATGAGACAGCCTGGGATAATACCAGCTACTAACTAATAATTGATAATGATTAAAATAAACTCACTCTTTTTCTGAACAACAAATCTGACACACTTGCAAGCCATTTGGTAAGGGACTCTATAATAGGAAGAATTTTCATGATATGTTGAGAGCCCCATAACTTTCTGGGTGCAGACAGAGAGCTATGGGAAAAGCGAGGTACAGTCTTGGGATAAACTGACAGCTGTGTAGCACAAAATGCAGAGAACAAGGCAGCAGGAAGACTGGGCAGGGAATCTACGGGTTCCCCAGTCTTCCTCCTCTGTGAAGCCACCAACCTGTGTCTCTGCCCAGTTGGGGCAGACTGCTGCTTTCACAGCTCTGCTTTCACAGCTCTGCCCACATAGGATGTGGGAGAAGGAACTGGGCAAAGGAGTCACGTCACAGAAAAGAAGTGAATGGGGCAGCAAACACTAAAACACTGCAAAAGGGAACATAGGGGAAAGGAAAGGAACAATTGTCTGTCAGGGTAGGAACAGGGAATGTTCATTTCTGGGCTTCTCAAGGTCATGACTTGACCAACCTCCCCGTGTTAGAAGCCACAATGCAAAGATTGAGCACAGTTTGAGTGACTGCAGCCCATCTTTGCTGCTATACAGTGAGGCCCATGGCATGCACAGATTTGATTCCCTAAGTACCATAATGCTGTAGTGTTCAATTTCCAGAGGCTAATTTACTACCATTATGCTTGATCATCTTCCCAATTTAAAAAAAAAAACATAATTAGCAATTTCCTACAAGCAGCTTCACTGAGCAATTTCAGGCCTGCAATAAAAGCTTTAAGTGTACAAGATACCAACAACACGAACATCTGCATTTCAATACCCAGGAAAATGGTAGAAAGTCTTAACCTAAATTAAGCTCCCAGTAAATTTTTGTGTATATTAAATTAATTGATCAAAGTGAAATCAGTGTAGAGATACTAAGATGGCTCTATACCTCAAAGTAATCACAGATCATCTGAAAAACACAGCTCACTTTATCTCAGCGGTTAGGCAAGTACTATTTTTATAGCAAGCAATAAAATTTCAGCTCTGGCAAGTGAACACTCACAAGCAAAACACACCTGTGAAGTGTTCAGTAAATTCTTGCTCCAGTTTCGTGGCTCTCTCAAATGTCTTCCTGGCTTGCTCTTCTGTTAAGCGTTTATTCATTTCCCTGAAAGTGAAAACATTATACCTTTTTTAAACTGCTATCAAATACTTGGAGTCTTTAAAGTTTCAAACTGTTGTTTGGATATTAATCCTAATAGGAGGGTTAACCTAAAGACACCAAGCAAAGACTGTAGTGGAAATGAGCTGTTCTGGCATTATGTTGCATGGAATTTCACACAATGACATTCGTTCTCAAGCACTTTACTTTGGATTAGAAGCCCTGCCTTGAAGTCCCTAAAAATCAAACTCAGGGAATTAAATATTATTTAAAATACAAACATTACAATTGTCTGCACATAACTTGCAGTTGGCTTTTCAAATACAACACTCTCAAAACAATTTAGCCTGTACTTTACTGTTACTCACATGATATTTTCCACTGTTTTGGGTTTAATAAAAATGGAGATTGGGTACAGCTGGGCGATCTGCAACCTTTTGATCGCATTACCAGAAACATCAAGAATGCAATGTTTACCCTGAAAAGTGAGAGAAAAGGGAAAATGGCACTAAGCAAAGTTTAAGTTACAAGTAGCATAGCATAATAATTTAGAAGAGAAAACACGTCTCCACTGAAACCAACAAAATCAGAGTACTTGCATCAATGATACTGTGATTTCACCACTTTGGCACAAGGTCCCCCAATCTCCTCTGTGGATCGCACATCATTTGAGATGTTCCTGACCCTTCTTCCTTCCTTCCTTCCTTCATCACAGGTTGCAGCCCAATCAGCAACGCAGAATCGTGTAGTGGAACAGCTGGACTTCAACCACACCACCAAAACTTTTTATTTTGCTTTTTTTGGTACTAATTTGAGGATGCCTTACAGAGGTGGCCATGTCACAGATGCAGTTTAGAGAGAAGCCAGATGACCTAATCAGCATACCTGAGGGAGTGACCACCCCTGCTGGCAGGGAAATACACCACCACAGAACCTTCAGATGGAACTGCATACAAGCCTTCTTCTCCCCAGGTACCACCCAGCAGAAATATCACAATGGAGATGGTGAATGCAATTTATTTGGGTTGATTTATTGTTCATCTCTTGGGAAATAAATATAACTTGACTGTTTCTTGGGCAGCTGGAAGACAATGTGGCAAGGCTGCTTTCCTCCCCCTCTATTCTCCCACCATAAAGAATTTTCCAGCTTCATCTCAAAGCTTCTTCCTGTTCTCAACTCCTTTCATCTCATATATACTCACTCCTACCTCACACATTTTTCTTTCTTTCCTTTCTGAGTAGCATAGGATTAAATTTGCATACTGTCATTTTAGAAGGGTACAGGGGAAGAGGAGCAGAAAACACTCTCAGGTGACTACATTAAGAAAAGCTTTTTCTTTAGCAGGAGACCAGTGTGAATTGCAGAAATCTGTGAGCCAGGATACATATAACCAACGGTTACTTATATTATATAACACCATTCCTGAACTCCTGGGAGATCATTCCTGCAGGAATGTCTGAAATGACTGACATGCTTCTGCATTCTGGCAGAAGAAATAACTAGGATCATTTACATTTGATCTCTTGCACAACAAAACCAGAATCTTATTTCAGGAATTCTTAAAGGGAAGTGTCCTTCCCACATGAACAACGCACATGTCTGTCTGCTTTCAATAGATAATAGCTGTTTCCTAGATCCAGTCCATGGGTCTGGATGCCAACTGGTAACATTTAAAAAAGCTGTTTGTATGTCCTAGCAGAGTATTTTACATGTGCTGATCTGTCCACATCTTTAAGTGTGGCACATGCTCTGAGAACGAAGAGGATTACCTGGTCCTTTTTCCTTTTTCAAATAAAACACTATTTGCTGTGTTTGGCCCAACAACTTATGCCAGGAGCCAAAAGATTTTGGGCAAAGGGTGGAGAGTTAGAGAGCCAGCACAGTACCTGTGCTGGACCTTATGGATTATAACTGTGACTGTTTAATCCAAACCAACAATGAATGTGCATTAACTGTGGTCTCAGGACAGAGATTTGCAAAGTGCTGATGATTCCAAAGAAAGAAGATATGAAAATTCTTTTCAAGTGATGATTTGAAAGACAAGGAAAAGAAACACAAGCACCTCATGATACAATCATGTTTTCATCCAGGGAAGCTGTTTTGCTCTTTGCACCATGCATTTAGAGTAATATTTTGCATATTTTAGTTCCCTACTTGCCCAGCATCTGATTGAGAAGCACAGCACAGCAGCCAGTGCCCTCTATAACTGAACAATGACATCAGAAAGCATCTTTAGCTGTGTCCATTATGGGTAAGGAAATGAGAGAGACAGGGATCAGCTACAAGCATGGGCAAATGAACACAACTGAAAGTTATTTTAAGAATACTGTTTCTGGCTCTTTTGGGGTAATAGCAGTCACTTCTGTTCTGTCTTCTCCTAAACTGATCATAGAAAACTTGGAACTCATCTTTTGTATCCTAGCAGTAAAACCCACTGAAAAGCTTTGCTCATCTTTTCAGCGAGATGGAAAAGAATACAAGGATGGGAGGAGTCCCACATCAACCAGTTTGCAGCCCTGTCATGATTTTGAAGTAAAGTTGTGAAGGATAGTCCATTGTTCCCCAGAAAAATAATGTTAGCTGCAACTGAGAAATTGCTACATCTACCCAAAGTCCCATGGTGCCTGTGCAAGAGATTTAATTGCATGGAGACATCTGGTAATAGTTTGTTCTTTGTGTCCATGTATAAAAGATTCACAGCAATTTTGTACCTTACCAATGCGAACAGATGGAAAAAAGAACGCAGCCAATTTCAGGTCTAGGATGGAACTGAAGAATTGTATTTGTGCTACCAAGTGAAGCAACTGCCAACAGATTTATAATGTTTAAGCTGTTCAATGGTTTCATCATTTAACCATATATGATAGTTTCACAGCTTTGTTCAGTCTCCCATACAAAGTACTCTTCATTTACTTGAACAATTCTGTAATTAACATTTTTTTCTTTTCTTTTCTCACTATATCCCACAGGGCCAGGTTCCATTTCATATGGTAACAAAGATAGCAAAAGAAAACATCACTTGATCCACAGCATCTCACTGTGTTTTTCCTTCCAGTAAATTCAGTTGCCAGAAATGGTAATACTCACCCATTTGGTCAAAACGGTCTACAGAGTTTTCCAGAGGACTAAACTACAGCCCTGTGGCACATGGGTTACCCACACTTACCCTCTGCATGTCCAGACTGACAGTGCCCACACTTGGGAGTTCCCACCTAGAAAATAGCTGGTCCTTCTGTCACAGAGACCAGATAACATTGGCTGCTATAAATGCACTGGGTTTGTAAGCAGTAGAACAACACTCATCAACTCAACAGGGAACCTTTGCAAAAAACTTTCACCAAACATTTTTCTTTAAAACAAGCACCTCACTCTCAGAAATACACTTCATTCTTCCCAGGTTTGTTTTTTTCTTTTTCAGACAGATCAAGTCAACCTCCGTTTGACTTTAGAAATAATTAGAATTTGCAAGAAGTAGTTAAATCACTTTGGTATAGAAACAGTAAGGTCAATCTTCAAACTATATGGGTAGTTATGGAAAAATATTTTTAAAATTTAATTCTTTACATTTACTCTTTTCCCTTTGATAGCTAAAGCCATGAAGAGCACAAAGAATAGCATTTTTACAAGTTTTCTTCTGCACAGGTCTATGTCAAAGGGATCATCATATTAATTAACCCCACCAGCACTACTCTTAATTACTTAATGATCTATGTGTGTGAGCTAGGCTAATTAGCCCATAATTCCAATTATTTCTTCTGTATTCTCTTTAAATGAGAGGGCACAATATGGTTGCTCTTTTCCCACAATTTAATCATGATGCTTTCATTATTCCAAAGCGTCATTATTTCCCTAAATGCATCTGTGACAATGCGTTTTGTTTCCAGTTTTATACAAACTCATTTCAAAGTCTGAGTGCTCCTAATAGCTTCTTGCCATTCTTCTCCTTTCCCTGTCAGCACAGGCATAGAATCATCTCAGTAAATGTAAGTAAGTGACACTGATTTACCTTTTCTGCTACTTCCCGCACTGATTGGACACTTGTTCCATAAAGATGATTATTGTACTGGCCAGCTTCAATGAATTTGTGATCCTGAATATCCTTCTCCATTTGCTCTCGAGAAGTGACAAAATGGTAATCACGTCCATCCACCTCATAATCTCGTTTTGGTCTAGTAGTATCTTTAAATATAAACCAGTAGTTTTTAAAGCAGAGCAGAAAACAGTGACTTTTTTCCCTACAATATCCAAAAAGTCTCCAATTTATACTGCAAAATTTTCACAAAGAGCTTGACAGTTAAGATACGTCTATGAAGTTCAAACAATATACTAACCCTTTTTTTAACCCAACATACAGAGGATGTCTATAAAAAAATGAAGAGAAAATATCATTTAAAATTGCTTTAGTATTTGCTGAGACTTACGTGGAACACATGAGCCAAATTTGTCTGGAAATTCTGAGATCAGGTCATCATTTATTCTGTCTTTCATGGGTCCCAAAACAATCACAGGTCGAGTGTAATTGACTATTAAACATAAAGGAATAACATCAGTTATATTTCATATGATGGTTAACTTTTAACAGTTCACCAAAATAAGCTTTCTCACACAGCAATGATATTAATACTTAAAAGAATATGTACTTCTAAGGAGAATAAAAAGAATGTTGAAGGACATAAATCAGTTAATACCATAATCATAGTAAGATGTTAGACCTTCATTCTCAAATCACCATCCTCAGTGACTGAAAATGAGTCTTAAATTATGAAGCCTTTGGAAAAAAAAAACCTTTTCACAAAGTAACATCCTAAATTCTAATGGAAAAAGGGAAGAGGAGAGGTTTGGAAATCTTTTCAATTCAAAGAGACACCTGAGCAGCAGCACAGTTCATGATATTCTGTGTCTGTCGGGAGAAGCTTCTTTTCCTCTAAGACCACAATTAAGCACTGACATACAAAATGACTCAACTATAAATAGTTCCTGTAACTATTAACACCCTTACAAAATTAAGTGTAGTACCTTTTAAAAGTAGCTTAATTATTTATAATAAAGAGGTTTTGGTTGAAAATTAAGCTTAAACAGATTATGTCTAATCTCACTGTAAGAACCATTAAGACAATAATGCCTAAATCTGTTGTCATGATCATGTAATTTCAGCAGTACAAATTTTTAATTTTAGGTTAAATCTGTCTGCACAAATAAGTGTCAATTAATTAAAGTCTGGCCTATTAAATATATTTTAATTTGACTCAGAGCTATTTCCTTTCCACTGTATTACTATATTCAGAAGAGAAATGTCTTCAATCCAGTAACTACCAACTTATTAATTAAATAACAAATATCTTTGCTGTTTCTCCCTTTTGTGAGCCCCTCTGGTAAGGGGGCACACACAGACCAGCAGCTGCTCCTGTGAGGGTGACAAAATTCATTTCCTATTCAGGTATAAATTACTTTACATCAAAGGAAGCTACCATTTCCCAGTTTCTAGTAGGGTCTTAATTCAAGCATTTCTCATCCATGATTTTATTTGGCATCTTGCAGTATTTCAAATTACATGATATAAATAAGGTAGTCTATATTAGCCTTGTACAACAATTTTTACTGCTTCTGGAAGATTACTGATAAACTGGCGGCTTTGTGCCATGATTATCAAGCCAGAGTGGAAAATCTGCACAGGTGTATGTGCCACAGTGCTATTCAAAACAACTTGGCCACGCCACTCACTGCAGGAAACCAAAAATGGAATCTTGGCGCTCCAAATTCCTGTTAATACGTGATGTGTATTTACTTTGCCACCTCATTTGATAGGTAACAGATAACAAGTATTCCCAAAGGACATTCCTTTAATCAGAATAATTTACAAGTATATGAGCTATGTATCAAATAATGTAAATCAACTGTTAGCACCTGTGCCAGTGATTGGGAACACTAAAAATGCTGTGTCTATATTCACACAGTGAATGCCAATCAAGACCAAAGTGAAAAGACACAAAACCATTCTACTGGAAATCAGTGAAAAGCATTTTTTTAAATGCAAGTGTGAGAAGATGCTTTTTCCTATTGATTTCCATTTCACTAAATTTTACTTTTTTCTAGAAAAAATCCCGTGGCAATTATTAACCAAATTATCCATATAAGAAGACCACAGAAACGGGAGACTGTTTAGAGACATTTCAATTAAAGCTGGTAAATAGACAAGTAATCTATTCACACACTTTTTCTGTGACAGAAGCAGTGAGACTGCTAAAGCAATACGAAACAGAAGAAAATTGTAACTTCTGAGGTTCTCACTGACAAAACTGTTAAGCATACTGCTTTTTCCTTCCACAATATAAACCACACAAGAAATTATTGAAGTAGCACACCTTTGGATTTTGCACTAAATAATTTAGACATTTTATTTAATAATTTATGCCTTTATGATTTATTCATTTGAGTAACAGTAAGTTATAAGTTAAAACTGGTGAAGAGGTTTATCATGGTGCTTAGTACATAAGGGCCCATGAAGCATTCTAATAGTTCAGATTATTTTATACTGAGCGAGATCTACAAACCTTCTTGTTGATTGACTGGCTCATATGACAACACATATTCCTCCTGGCCACCTAAAATGTAAAGGCAAAGATGTATCAATGTATTTCTTCCTAAATTAACATATTTCAACGGAGTCATTCCATGGTATAACGATAGAGACAGCTCAGCAGTGTGCATTGCAATGAGACTGATGAGGGACACCTCTCAAGAGCCACGAGTTATAAAGCTCACGAAGCGAAGCCAAACACCGAGCTTGAAAGCATAAGACACAAACAGTACAGGAACTTCCTGGGGAACGCTGGCACGTCAAGCTGACGCCAAGCACAAGAAGAGTTCTCAAGCATTCCCAAGATGCTGCTCCCAGTGGCCTGGATGCAGGGCATGCACGCTGTCATTCACTGCTAGGGGCGCTGCACCCACACCGGGAACGCTCTCCACGCTCTGAAGCCAGCATTTGCAAAAACATTTTCCCATAATTTATACACGGCTGACAACCATGTATGTCCAGGTGTACAGATCCCATTAACTTTATCATAAACTGGCATTTATATAAACATCTTCAGCCACTCCAATTCTACCAAAAAGATATGACTGTAGATACTAAACAACTATTATTTTTATCAATTAATTTTTAAAGACAAAGTTGAAAGCAAAGAATGCTTTGGATTGTTCTCAGCTCCAGGAAGCACATTAGCAGTGAATGAAACTAAAATAACTGAATCTTGAATTTTGACAGCTGTAGGCTTTTTAAATGTTAGTGAAAGCATCTGAAATATACCTCAGTTGCCATCTCTCAAAGATTACTTCTAGTCTAACATGATATCTCTGAGTAAAATATCTTTTAAATAACTGAAAATTAACTAAGACAGCAGAGAATTTATCATTTTGAAGACACAAGCTTAAATTATATGACATTGCTTTGAACTGAAGAAAATATAGTCCTCCAGTATTTCACTTGTTTAATTTTGGAATATTCTTTGATGTTCATAAGCCATTCTTAAAACAGGCAAAGGAACATACCAAGGTTACACCACGGTGTAGAAACAGATGGCAGATGAAGGCTTTAATAAATTCATATATTGCTTCTATATATATATTCTCTATTTCAAAGCAAATACCACTGATATTTTAAACCTAAACTTTACCATTTCATTAACAGAAATATTTCTCTTATTTTGAAATAAATTTGCATTCAAACTGTCCTACAGCAATATGTGAAGGGAGACTTTAATTTCCTAAATTCTTGCAAGTGAGGAATACCTTAAGACAGACACAAAACCATGCAACCTGTACATTTTAATATCTCAAAAAGTTACTCATGCAAATGGATTTTAGAAGGACAGTATATACTTTCAGAACCCTTTTTAGGCTAGGGAGAGGAATAGGGAATCAATCACCAACTATCAACTCATCTATGAAAGATCCAGCTCATACATAATTAGATACTTCTTTGGAGAAGTCACATTGCTATAAGGCCAAAGATTAGTTATGCAAACTACTAAAGAGATAAGAACAAGTAAAAAGCATCCCCTGATTGAGGGCAAAAAGTATATATTGTCACTGCTTTTCAATACTTTGGAAAAATTAATATTAATAGAATGAACCTTTTGAACAACCGTACTCATCTGTAATCAAGATAACTTTCATATTAGACAGCAGCAAGAAGAAATTAAAAGAATATTTTAATAAAAAGTGCTCGGAATTACACATTGAGATAAGCAAATCCATGACATCCATAATAAAATCATGGCTTCTCAAGTAACAATAGAGTAAAAAACTAACTAGTAGTACCAATAATGAGCTTTAACTGTAAATAAAGCAAGCTCTCAGAAAAACCTTGGTAATGAGGGAAGAGAGGGAAGCAGCAAATTTATGAACAAACAGTCATGGTTAGATAGTTTTAATGGTGTGTCATCAAAAATTATTAAAATTTCTGTTTGTCAAAGACAACTTCCATAGGTGCTCAATTCTGTGTTATTCTCAGGGAACACAGATTCCTCCCTCAGTTGGTTTTTTTCAATTACAGCCTGCAGCACCATCAGCATTTTGCATACACGTATACACATTCTTCCCTTCAGTGTAATCATCTAGAACAAAATACGTGGCTCATCACCTCTGAAAAGATCTGCAGCTTCCAAACAAATATATCTGTTCATGAACCACCTTCCTTACTGTCCTAACATAAATTACCCATCTCTGCAGTGCCCATTACACAGTTAGCAGGCAGCCAGGAGCTGAGCAGCAACCATTGCATGACTTGCACTGTTCCTTCTTTTCACGTTTCTCTTCAAATCCTCAAACTTTGCTATTGCCCTGCCCTGGTCTATGGTGGCTTCCAGGTCTAGACTGCAGCCTCGCTGGGAAGCTGCTCACTGGCATTGAAGAGTGGGATTGAAGTTCCTGCTCTGGTTTAAGATGCGTTAAAGCACAGCAGAGCAGCACCATGCAGCCTATTACCCACCATAAGCACGGAGTGCTGCTGCAGCTTGGGTAATAGTAACCACTACTGCAGCTTGGGCTGTAGGAAAAGCAAACTGAGTGTGGTATTTAGAGGATATTATGTCTTCAGAGAGAGAGAGAGAGAGAGAACTGCATGCTTTTTTATCACAACTGACTCCAGCACTGAATGTGTGTCATATGCTTTGAAGACAGTTCATACCAAGCACCCACGCTTGACAAAATAAATAAGCTGAAAGCAAGGGTAAATACATGTTTGCTTATCTGTACTTTCACTGAAGTATACACATATTAAATCTAAGTATCAACTGTGAAAAACTTTCGATAGTTATGGCATTATTTAACAGATTACACAGTTCAATTACACTTTTAGTACTAAGGCTCAACTACATATAATTACATTTGTCAGCATTAAATTTACATTTAAATTTAACATGTCTAGCTGGTTTGTGTAATTTTAAAAAAATAGGAGTAGATTCAAATTAAGCTGAACTACAAAAATCATAGACAACAGTAAAAATATCCATAAAGGAGGTTTGCAGTGATTCTAGGGAGTTTTTAAAAACAAAGACAAAGAACAATTTGCAGTACTCCACCAAATACACAAATATGGATTTCATCTGAAGGTGACTGGGAAGTTCTATTTAACATGTAAATACCCAGAAAAGACAGACAAACAAAACCAAAAAAAGAGCTACAAAACAAAGGTTGTAAATAAACAAAGAACTTAAAAACACTTACGGTAACTACTTTCACTATCGCTGGCATTAGAGGTTACATGCTCTGAAATTGCAACACAATGGGAAAAAAATAAGGAACATACACCAATGGCATGAGTCAAACAGAAAGAAAATTGACAAAAAATAAACCAGATGAAAGACAATACTCATATCGAAATGCTGAAATCAATACATACTGCATATAAATTTTTAAGGTACTTCTCATAGCTCTCAGGATCAAGCTTAATTTCATATGAAAGGAAGTGATGTTAATAAAAAGAAAAACATTAAATAGCACATAAAATAAGATTACAAAAAGTACACTAAGTCACAATTCACATGTAATCCTGCAATTTTTAGGTTTTCAGTTCAGGATGAATTTTATTGTGTAAAAATCATGGGATTATGCATTTCAACTTTTATGCAGGCAATTCATTGATTACATTTAGAGTCTTGTAGCAGAAAATACTGGATTATATTAGAGGAAATACAGTGTAGCATGTAACATATCTTGCATTAAGTGTGGTAAGGCAGTTTCAAAAAGTCTGTGCTGAAAAAATGGACTAGAAGCCAATTGTTTATAGAACAAAACCATCTAGAGATATTTCTGGACCATATTATGTAGTTTAAACTACGTATGATCATAAGGCCATAAAGGCTACTTATGTTCTTATGTTCTAAACCATAAGGCCATAAAGGGTGCTAAAGTCTTCTGGTCTAGACCAAGAATTCCTTTGAAAGCATCCATTTCAGAATAGAAAAATGAATGTTACAGCTACTAGAATTTTTAATTCACGATTGAGGCCAGGAACAGAAGTACACTGGCCCTTACAAGTGATTTCTCGAACACTGTGCCTCACAGGTAGGCCTTGGGAAGAAATGTTACCCTTAATGACTCTTAGTCACATCCCTTCAGAGACTACTTTTCCTATTGCCTAACAGTGTATGTATTTAGTCTCTGTGATGAAAGCAAGGTCTTGACTTTTTTTATTTGTCATTTTAATACATTTAGTGGTGGGGTGTGTATACATAAACAGATCTGCTAGGAGTATGCAGCAACTTCTGAATCTGACTGGATTCAAATAGAAATACAACAAATGCTTGTAAGTCTCCCCTATTAGCCCTCCACCTGGTCTAAAAGCATCATAAGTATTCAAGTCAGACAGAAAAACTCGCATGGCATTTGTTAAGGGAAAGTTTTGTTTGCTTTAAGTAGCTGTAAACATCAGTCGCCTAGAGAGAGGAGTGAAAACTGTAACTAGTTAAAGTAGCATGGCAATGGTTGTACTATTACTGTAAAAAACCATAAGGTTATTTTTAAGTAAATAAAAATACAAGGACAAGATATAAGTAACATTAACAAATAATCACCAAACTTAAAAACACAGTACTGTTAAGGACAAACAAGAAAGCACTGGTAAGCTTCTGAAAACAAAAAAAAAAATCTAGTGCGACAGTCACGTAAAGTTTACATGTTCCTGAAAGCAAAAATTCCAAAAGATTACAAACTAGGAAAAGCTTATGAACGATATTTAGTCAACCTCCTTATGCCAGTAGAGCACCAATCTCAAAGAGATCTGTCAAAAAAAAAAGCAGTAATTTTTCAGATGGAGGTTAAAATAACTTGGGAGTATTTTGATCACTTACTCAGGCCTTTTGATCCCATGTCGTCAGGGACCTCCTGCAGAGTAGTCCCCAGAGGGCAAGCAATAAAAAGACAATCACAAAGAAAATAATTGTCAGTAATATATAAAATTGGCGCTACGACAGGAGACAGTTCCTAGAACATCACAGGGAAAAATAAGTCTATAGAATTTGACTTGACTGGCACGTGAAGTGCAATCAGTAATGCAAATGGCAGAGAACAGAGTTTGTTTTAAATCTGGTCTAATTTAGCAAATTTATGCAACTATGTTTTGTGAATACACTTTTTTTTAGTGCTGGGAAGAACAATGAAAATCAAAGTAACCTCTCTTCATTAGGAAAATCAAATTAGAATGAATGACTTTGAAGAACCAGTCTAAAGGGACTGATTTGAGAAGCTGGTAAGCTCCATTATACTTTCACCAATATTGTGCCTTCTCCTCCAAGTCAGAAATGGGGAAGCATCACTGACAGCACTGGAAGGCACTTATCTCCTCCAGTTAGCCAACAGCATTGCCCAGTTTATTGCAAACTGGGATACTCCTGTGTAAGTTTTATTTTAGCAGCAAACAAAGGGTTGCACTGGTTTTGTAGACTGGTTTGCCATTGGCACCACAAGCTCCTCGGCCTGTTGCAGCTCCTGAAACTGTCTCCATGGTAACACCCTAGTGCAATCTAGCAGGCCCTTCTACTGTGCTTCGCTCTCCATCGAGTGCCACATACTTACGGTCAATATCACTGGTTTCCTGCTCACTCTGGTCCTTGTTCTTGTAGAAGGGAAATTTTCGGGAAAAGAGGTTCTTTTTACGCTTGTCATTGAATGACTGCTGAAGAAGAGAAGGAGGGGCAAAACAAAGGATGTCTAATGTCTGTGTGAACAAAGGCCCAGACCAGCAGCTTTGCGGAAGCTGACTCCTACAACCACATTATGCAGTGCATATCTCAGTTTAACACTTATCTTCTCAGCTCATTAGAAACAGAGATTGGGATCATGACTCTGCTCATACCCTCCATGTTTCACATGCTTAGTACCGAGAAAACAGGTTCATCCTATATAGCCTGACCTGTATTTCACAAATTTAGGCTTGCTGTGAGTGTAAAAAAAAAAGTGAAAACCTAGGCTGCTGTAAAATGGCCAAACCATAATGACTCAATTAAATCACTGATAGTGTCTCATTTAGGGGTTACAGTATTAAAAAAAAAAAAAAAAGCTGAGGCTTTTGCAAACAGCTGCTATTATAATGGAACATCGGAAGTATCTGGCAGTGTTACCAACCAATTAAAAAAAAAACAACAAATCTTGTATCAATGTTTTATTGTTGCAATTCATTGCAAGTTCACTGAAAGAAATGACTTTGTTCTATGTAAGTCTGCATCCTAATATGAAGATTAACTTTCAAAAGACACAAACCAATTTCATGGGTTTATTGTGGCAATTACGTTTCTCAAGAGTGCATTTATAATTACCACATGAAAAACACTGTATATCAAGTAACATGTTCAGCAACTATTGACATTAACTGTTCGTGTTGCTGAAGAATTTTGGCATCTCAGTTGTTACAAACATTTCTAGAGTTACTTACACAGACATTTACATCCATGTGAATATACACTATTATTGTGCTCCTTGTCCAAGTGATGGAGGACATCAATGCATTTTCATTCCTATATAGGTATGTCTATAGGTAATTAGCACAGATTTTAGTAGTATCTGCCATGTCTTCTGCTGCAGACATCATGTGACTACAGCACCTTTAATTTGCTGCTCCAAGTCAATAAAAAACCTCAAAGTATAAATCAATCAGTAATGTTTTAATTGCAGTTATGCCCAGAACTAGAGCTAATACAGCTAACTTAAAGTCAGCAGAAATTTCCTTCCATCTCTAGGCATGAGTGACTCATCTGACCAGTTTTGCCAAGACATAAAATTTGCCATGTTTTTGTCATTTAGTTTGCAGAAAAAAAATACAATGGGAAGGATGGCAAAATAGGAAAACACCCAACTTGGTCCTGGGACACTGTGCTGTAGGGAAACTATTTCTAAGCTAAGCAGAGCCTATGTGCAGCAGGAAGTAAGAAAAGCGCCACAGAAACATCTTTTAAAAGCCATTTTAAAAAAGAATCATGCATTCAAGACTCTCTACTAACAACTGTTTCTAAAATTTGGAGCATGTTAACTTTCAAGTAATTGTTTGTCTTTTTTCAGCCAACGTGAGCTCACATTCCTCCATTATATGCAATACAGTTGTAGAAAGGGATATTATCCTTTCTACCAGCATTAAGTGTGGAATGAATTAAACAACTGGGGGTCAAACAGGACAAAGCTTTTTCAAATGGTGGGCCGCATTTTTTGGTATAATTGAAAAGTGGCACCTGGCCCTCCTAAAGAGAATGTCTATAGCCGAGCTCCTTTCCTGCAGTGCAACACAAAAGCTGCATCCTGCTACAGGACTAACAATCCTTCTGGCCATCTGTTTTTATACAGACTTGCTTGGCAATAGCAGAAACATCCAGTGATATTTTCATTACCAATGCTTTTTTTAAAATTACTTAAAATTACAAGGTGTTAAAGAGGCACATGGTACCATGAGAACACAATCAGTGCCATTGAGCTCTGGAAATAACAATACTGTGCTAAGGAGGAAATCCATAAAACCTTTAATTGCCTTGCATCTGTGTTCGACTAAAACTGTTGTTCCACTGTAAAAATTGGTAAATTATCAACCTGACACATAGACAGAAGATCAAGTTTCAAACCAATCGTGCTTGAAGGAACCATACTTGGCATAGGCAAATGTTTACGTTATGGTACTCCTGACCTTCTCTAACAAATGACAAATCATTGCAAATGATTTCTCACAACCAGGAAGGTTAATGTAATCTACAGAACAAGGACAACAAGGAAATATGTCCAAAAGAGATGCTTGCTGAGTATACTGAAAAATACTGTAATGTAAATTCAAAAAGTAGAAGTCTCACATCTATATAATTGTTCATCTGGGCAAAAGTCCCTCAGTTTGGTAAAAGGAGACAAATGTAATAAAGCTAAAATGGTTCCATTTAGCTGAGGTGGTGAGAATCTGAAACTTGTACAATTAAAATAAAAGGAGTTGCTGATTTATTGTACTTCATAAAACATAATCAGGTTCTCCGTTATAGTTTTGAAAATATTTCATGTCAATTATTTTAACTTTCTGTACAGTAAGTCTTCCTGAACCAATATGAAACTTTATATACTGCATGTATAATGGTCAGAGTCAGTTCCAGTGCCAAAAAAAGGGAGAAAATAAAAGTAATATTATACTGATTTTGCATAAAAGATTAGCCAAAAGATTACTTTTAAAAGATACCGTGATTATAAAAAGCTAGAAGGATTTGCTTATTAGTTGAAAATGCATAGTAATTGCATTAAATTTTTCATAAGCCCACTGGCAATCATTCACAGGCATCATAAGCAGGAATATATTAAATCAGAAGCAGCACGGAAAATGAGATAAATGTGTATATGAAAGGAACAAACAAGAATAAAATGTAACCATTTCTGCTCCAGAGTTTTTAGCTTTCCTTACAAGGAAAGGAACATGGATTTGAATGTTAGCCATCACTAGGGTTATTCTTCAAGGTCTTAATGCAGAAGTTTTCAAAAACTGTATAAAATTGCTATTCCATCCTGTTTATGGAGTATTAGCATACACAGACACAGGAAGGCACATGGTCCATGAGGACATGGACAGTGCTGTCAGCTTACTAGGAAAAGTATCACCATAACAAACACAGGAAAAACGCTTTGATGAGAAACTCTGATGTTAAAACATTTACAGCTGAAGCAAAAGATTGTGAACAGTGCGAATGTGTTTGCAAAATGAGATGTTACTAAGGAAAGAGAACTGCAGTTCTACATCAATGGCAAGCGTAGTTGCTTTTCCACTCAGGATTCCATGCATTTCCTTGGAGCTCTGTTAGTACACAGGGACTGTGCACCAACTCTGCTATTGTCAAAACGCTGCTTCAAACACGGCAGTAATTAACTGTTTGCAGATTATTGGTAGACAACTACAAAACCAGGCAATTATCTTTCAAAGAACATGGTAACATTTGAATAATTACTTAATGTAATGAAAAGAATCTGAAGTATTTAAGCCACCCTTTATATGACTTCTAAACAGCAAACTCATATTACCATGTCAGCTGATAATGTTTTATTCCAATACCAAACTACAAATGCACCAAAACAGAAAAATACTGCAAATAATCCGGTGAATCTCCAAGGCAGTACCATAATTGTGCATCAGAAAGTAGCTAGAGATATTGATTTCCTTTTAAACAAATACTTATAGGGGAAAAACATGACATTTCATTAATAACTGAAACCTTTGTCATGTAGCAGAGGGATGTATATATGGATTTTACAGTCTTTATACTTTGCAGTCCTACACTATTGGGATTTAATACTGAAGTTTTAATATTTTATATATGTGATTTCAGAAGTTATGTAAAGATTGTAACTGAAATAATTTTCTAAAAGACATTTGTGGGATTTACAATAATGACTAACCAATGCTACAGCATCAGTGCAATTAAAAATATACTCACTATTTAAAAAATAGCTTCCTCAGGATCTTAAAGCACACTTCAGATTTTTTAAAATGGCAATATATTATTTAGATGCATATGAATATATGCATTTAAAATGCATGTGCCTAAGTCTTAAACTTACTGTTCATATGCTACTGGTAGAAATGGTAAGGCTGTGGAATTGTTTCTCAAATTTCAGAACAACCAAAACATTGCAAAAAACCCTCACCCTAAAAACAATAAAAAAAATTTGGCTGCTGTGCCATTATGAAATTGTTATAATTTTGGCAACAAACATTCCTATCACCACTTAAGTAGCCTCACTGCTTTATCATCACTCATTCCCATCACTGGGATAGGAATTGCATACAGTACAGTGAACTGCATCAAGGGACTGAGGAAAATGAACTCTGCCCTTGCATGCAATTTGAAGCTTCTATACCCCTAAATGAAACAAAGAAGTTACTTTATGCTGTCTGGGTAATTGTGTCTCATTTCATCAGAGGGCTCCTGTTAAGCTTTACTTCCTTGTTTTCCAGATGCATTAAAAAAATTCTTAAAGTTTTTACTTTTCCTGAAAATTTCTATTAAGTCCCTTCTCAAACAAAGGGAGTCCAGGAGTACAAACCACACTCAAGGACTACATTGCTCTACCAACAGCACTTGCAGAGCTGTTAGAAATGGCACTATTCAATACTTGATTAGTACATACAGCTCCTGCTACATTACAGTATTAACAAGCATATATATTTCTATGCTAATTCTTGAAACAATTTACAGTATTTTGGCAATTAAAGTCTGCTTTGGTGCTCAGAATTATTTTATTTCTATTTGACAGGATTTAGAATCTGAAACTGATTCTCCACACAGAAAACCACTGAAAAATGTTACCATTCACAATGCCAGATGTAATTAGCACTTCATTAACTCACCCCTTTATCTCCTCTTGTTTTAGAATTGAATTTCACTGTCTTCAAACGGGCTCGTTCTTTTTTCTCAACTCTACCACAAAAACACACACAAAAATGGCAGAATCAGCAAAACTCCAGAACTTCAAGTTACTGCTTGTTACAACAGAAGTGTATTGGTGTATCTTTTGTGCTATACATTTTATTGCTTATGACACATTCAGAAAATGCAAGCCTGCTAATGGAAAACTGTTATTTCTCAAGTGATGAGCTCTGAAATTATTGGGAGTATTTTGTGGCTGTACGTGTTCAATAAATCCAGAGGCTGCAAACATGATGCAGTAAGTGAACAGCCTCAATTATTAGTCAACAGCAGATATTAAGATTCAGAGCACCTAAACTCTTATTTGAGTCTCCGGTATGCCAACAAAACCTCATCTCCATTGGCTCTGGTTACCAAAGAATGATTTTCCAGTTTTCCAGGTTTTGGGTAGAAAGAATTCATGCTAGTGTCATGACTTGAAAAAAATTCACTATTCACCTTTTCATACATAAATGGTTATTAAACTGTTATTAAACCCACATGTAACGTTATTAAACCTACAACTTGCTTACAGTGAGAACAGAGAAGGTGGATGTGGACCACCTTTATCAACTTCAGCACACAACTCCTAAGGCTAAATAGGGTTTTAATAAACTTCTTATTGAGTAAATGAGAATCCCACTACAGACTACTGTAAAAAAACCCCAAGTGGCTGATGTGGCACAGAATTATCAACAAAGAGAAAAGCATATACAATGTATGTATTAATCAGATCAGATGTTTAACAGCAGACATCTCAAGGTCAATATAGTATGACATACCTCCGTTTGCTTGGGATAACTCCAATTTCATCACTTTCTCCATCCGGAGTTACCTGCCGTGCTTGCCACCATTCATCATCAGAAGCATTAATGACATGGAGAATATCACCAAATTTGAAGTTCAATCCTTGACTTGGAAGGCCACTATCTTTAGTCTTGTCATAATCAAAAAGAGCTCTACATTGAAAAGAAAAAATTAAACATAGAAAAAAGCAAGAAAAGACCAGGAGAGTATGAATAGCACAAAATATGAAGCAAGCTGCCTGTGCTATTCATACATGATTGCATCATTCTGACAGGTACTTAAAAGAAGGCTGAATGTACTCTCTTATACACACACAGAATATGTAGTTCAGTACCCACACACACTTCTAAGCTTTAAAGAATGAGAAAAAACTTCACCCAGAGCAAACCTCTAGTGCTTTACAAAAGGTCTACAGAAGAAGCCTCCTGCAATTCAATGAGTACTTTGCACAGAGCAAGTTACATGTCA
Organism: Pomatostomus ruficeps; assembly: GCA_013400735.1. Lineage (NCBI taxonomy): Eukaryota > Metazoa > Chordata > Aves > Passeriformes > Timaliidae > Pomatostomus > Pomatostomus ruficeps. The sequence continues at coordinate 95,220 of VYZT01042191.1, read as the reverse complement.
GCCTAAGATGACAAAGGCAAGCAAATATTTGAAGCATACAGCACTGTCAAAAGTTCTGTAATGCACACTGTTTCATATCAAGTTATAAATTGAAATTATTTAGTAATTTAGTACAGCTTAGTACTGTCTTTAAAATAAAAGTCAGTATCCTGCTCACAGGAAAAAAAATCCAACTTAGAAATATGATCTGATTACCACTTTGCTATTGTAGTACTCAAAGGTAGAGAACCTTAAGCACATTCTTTTGGGAAATTCCTGACCATTTCAAGAGAATCTCATCCTTTTTCCTAAGGTCAGCCTGTTTTCAAACAACAGGCACTCACAATACCTGAACAGCAGCTGTGTGACTACAGTTTTATCACCACTCCCTCTGGCAGCAAGATTGGTTTATCAAGCCCACTGTCACCCTACCCACATTCCTGCCTGCTTTGTACTGACTCCTGCTCCCCGTCTTGCTTAAGAAAGCACATTCGTCTGGAGAGGCACATGGCCCACCGCACTGTGCAACTGATCTGCCTTAAAAGTAATATCTTTTCTCCCTTTTGGATCATTTTATATCTGGACTAGTTCCCTGAGGACATGAAGATATCTGCGGTATGCTTCTCCCTGGCGCAGCTGAGGGTTTAATGAGGACATGGGAAGGAAAGATGACAGGAGCCTCTTAGCAAAGGCAAGAGATACTCGCAAGATTCCGCCTTCTAAAGGACTCTCCTTTCACATCTGAAAATACTTCCTGAACCTCACCTATGTAAAATAAGTGCTTGTATGACACAGTACAAAAATCCTCAGCATTACTGCATCTGCCAGCTCACGTGTTGTCAGAGCTGCACTTTCCAAACAATACTCAAATTCAACGTACCCAATTACCAAGCCATCACAAAGTTGTACAGATTACAATGTGATTGATTTAAAAGGGTGCTGTTTCCTTGTCCAAATTCAGCTTGTTTCTTTCTTCATCCCAAACACGGGTCTTACATACCTTTTTCTGATAGGTTTTTAATATCTCAGAAATTTTTAACCCATTAAGTCATAACCTGTTTGCTCCAAAACATACTTCAGCTTTGTGAATTTTGCCTTTTTAAAGTACTCAGTTTATTTCTTTGGGTTTGAAATGCATTTGTTCATAATCAATAACAAATTGTTTACAGGGAAAAAATTCAAAATATTCTGGCAGACCAATTCACCTTCAGCATCTATTGAAAACCAGAGTTGTTTGAGACACCATGCCTTTCTTGGGCTAAAAAATATAAAAAAACTATTCCTAAAGAATTAAAGGTTTTATTTAGCATTCTTAGAATGTCTAAAAGAAGATAGAAATTTTAAAATGGCTTCAAAATATTTACTCTCCTGATACAAAGAGCCTTATATTTAAATCTGCAATACCATTAATTTAATTTTTTAACAAAATTTAGACTTTCGATTTTGAAATAGCTTAGAGGTTGAAATACCACCTTCCTTAGCAGTGCTACCTTCATGATAAGATCTTTTGGGTTAATTCCATAGCATACTTAAGATATCCTGATTATTTTTTAAAAAATCAGAACAACTTTCTTTCTTTGAAATAGCCAAAATATTGCAGGTAAGAAAATGATACAGATAGGAAGTAGTTATTCTTCCACATTTATTCTACACATTTGTTCAAGAGACACTCTGGACAAATATCATTTCATATCTCAAAATAAACTGCACATAATCCAGGATGTACTTCCAATGCAGATTCAAGCTGTATACATTTTCACTGAATTAATTACTTGCATCGTGAAATTTATTTCCTGAGATTTCTAGTTAGCATTCACGCAATGATTTCTACCAGCTCTACTTTTAACTTCTATTTTTGAGTTTGCATATAAATTTATAAAAGCTGTGAGCTGCGCCTAACAGCATTAACATATATGTTGAATGCAAGAGAAGAAGTGCTCAGGAGTGAAATGGAAGCAGAAATGGATAAAATCATTATTACCAACATGTAATTTTCCAACTAGATAGATGGTTATACAGAACAGTTTTTGCACAATGAAAGGCAGTTTCATCAAACACATTTCCTCTGCTGAAGTCACTTAAAGAAAAATAATTTTATTGGGAAAAAAGTCAAAGCTGATGAAGATAATTTTACAAAAAGATCATTTAGGGTGTCACATAATAGTGATAAAACTATGCAGCTAACATTTATAGGAATACTAGGAACTGCTAATGATCATATAAATGACCTCAAAAGCAAACAATTAACACAAATTTCTTTTGATTCCAAGTGATTAACATGGCTTTTCCTGTATGCCTGGCACGTCATCAACCAAGAACTCACTTTACAGCCCAGATGACATATTTGTCTACAGGCTGGTATATAAAAAATACTGCTTCTATTAACTCCCCGCATGGACACTTTTATTACAGATTAAAAATGCCATGTATACATTTATTTAGTGTAAGTTATAAACAGAAAATAACTTAAAAATAAATTTAGTATTCCTGATCAACTACAGCTTTGAATGCAATCCAATGATATTTACTGTAAAGTTCTATTTAAGTTTGAATGGGAAGTCCTAAAAGTTATTTTCTAGAGAAAGCACCAAGTCCTCCCTTTTATTTCACTTTGCATTACTCAGGAATTAAAGAGCACTGAAAAGGTAACTCAGCTCCTTCATCCACAAGTCAAGAGAAACTGAAGTTGGGTTGCATATTTCATGAGTGTTTATGTTCAAAACCGAAAGTTTAATGGCTGTGCAACAGTGCCAGATTTTCCAGAATATCTTTTTACCTGCCACACTCATTACTTTCAGTATCATAGGCTGCTGACTAAGTTTTACTGAAGCATTTCTTCAACAAACAAAGCAACCACGAATTCCTGCAGCAAAAGCAACTCCATGTTTCATTTCATTAAATATGAATTAATTTTACCACTTCACAATACATGAAGGTCAGCTTGTAACGAGGTTCTCTTTTTCTGAGTTTTTGGGAAAGTTGTTTGAAACTTAATGTTTGAACTCTGAGAATAACATAGAGATGGCCCAATTAAACTGCAGGCAAGTAGACTTAGCCTGCTGCTAATACCAGATCTTATTTTTCCAAAGGATTTGGTTAAAATCTCCTAGTCATTTTAAAACTGTGACGTTTCTTCAACTTGGAGACATAAGCATTTTTTGCTCTGATTTAAGCACAAATCAGCACCATTGTTTGAATTTGGAATGGATTATGCTGGTCAGAAAGCTGCACAAAGGTAAAAGTAACTTTTGATTTTGAATGCTATACACATCACAGACTGAGACTTGCCACAGAAGATGAGATGAATTATGGAACAGATTTACTCTCTCTCCATGTATTATCACCGAAGCTTGATACCAGGGAGGTATCTCACATGTGCATTTGAATCCGCAGATGAACACATATATATATATATAGACATAGCTCAGGTGCAAACCCAGAAGCATTATTATGAGAGAATCTGTGTCCTCTTAGAACAAAAAACAGAAGAAATATAAAGCAAAGTAAGAGAAGACACATCAGGACACTTGAATTAGCTGGGGACAGGGCGGGTGGTGTGAGGGGAGACTTGGACCTGCAGATGCAGAGATTCAGCTGCTGCTGGATTGCTCTGTGTGTATTGCCCTCCAAGGGCTGTTCCCCGGATTGCCATGCATCATTTTTTGATATACATACAATTACATAGAAAAATCTGCCATTTTACTTCAAACTGTACTTTCAGGCAAACACAACTGCCTTTTCCTTAATATTACATAATACCACAAAAATGCTGTTTACAGGCAGACTATTCTTAAAGATACCATGTTCACAAGGATATAATTATGTATCCAATTTTATTTCCTAATTTGTTACCATGATTTTGAGAAACCAGCAGAGATGATTTTCAGAATGTTTTTATTTATTAGGTTTTCTGCAATTGTGATTGAATGCCTATAAACATTTTACTGTTGGATTTACCATTCAATTCAGCATTTTGTTACATAACTGGCATCCTTTAAGGCATATGCAAACCCCAGTACTATTGAAAAAAGATAGCTGAAGCTACTAAAATTGGCTTTGAATTGGTACAATTAAAAGTACAGTATGATTATACCAGGGTGACTTATTATAAGGAATAAAGTGCATAACTAACATGTTCTGTCAGTATCTAGCAATATGTGAAAATATTCATAAAAGTTACTTCATTGTGGTCAAAATTACATCAGAAACCAGAGAGAACAGATGTGAACCTTTTCTGTGCATACAAAGTTGCCTCCCAGTCTTTGGCATCTTTTGGTGTGATGACACGAGCAGATCCCAAAGGCCCTAGCAGCATCCTCAGCAAAGAGATGTGGGTAGAAAAGCACTTTTGCTAGGGAATTTTTGCATTTTAGATTTTTGTACTGACTTACACCAACACTGATTATTGACCTTAAAAAACCTTCAGAGAAACCAGTCCCCATGAGGCTTCTGCCAACAGCCTGGAGAAGGCTGCAAGTTCTGTAGCAGCTGGCAAAGTCAAAAGCTCAACAATTTCCATCAGCAGAATAAAAGCTACATAAACATAAAATGATTCTCAGTGGGTTAAAATATCAGACAAATGTGTGAATATGAGCATAAGCAGTTTAGAACCTAATCAGGCTATAGCTAATCAAGCAAAATAAAAGCATTTAAATTGTTTAGGCTTAGTTATATGATGAGGGCTAAAGCAATAAATCTTGGGATTATGGAAAGGAAGATCTCAGCACAATATCCACATGTACACCTACTTACCTGTGGAAATTTAAAGGTATGGATAACTGTGGTATCAAGCACTTATCCTTAATTTTTAGAGATTTAAATTCTGACCCTCAAAATCTTGAAGGCAGACAGAAGTATAAAAAAAAAGTAGGCTCAGATATAAGAAAACAGAATCCAGCTACTGAAACAATAGGTCAAAACACAGGAACTACCTGTTAGAGTCAAGCTAAACAGAAGCCCTCTGAGTCTTTAGCTGGATTTGTGTCAAGGCACTCAGAAATAGGTTACAAAGGACCACGACTTTTCTCAGCATCAATGCAATTACTCAGGGAACTGCTCCGTGTGTGACTTGCTTCCTTTTCCCACAGCTCGGTAGACAGAACACACCACGCACAAAACAGCTTTGGATGGAAAAAGCCAACAGCACCTGAGCCTGTTTACTTTTAGCAGGAAAACCAGTGAGGCCCTACAACATTCTTAACCATGTTTAACCCAAGCACTGGAACTACTCAAAGCTTTTCCTGCTCTACTGAAACATTCTGCCCATACCCAGAGGCTACTGTGGCCCTGATTCAATCCAGAGATGAGCTGATTTGGGGAACTCAAGAATCAATTTATTTTTAAAAATGCAATTCTTTTTATCCATGTTCCATATTTGAAACGTTATGCTTTATCAGTCCATGATAACTGATGTAGGAGTTGAGTGACACATGAATAAGCTGCACCTTGCCATAATTTCCCTGTGAAACCACCTATTTTCTCATCTGCTTCATGCTCTTATGTTTCCACTTCCTTTCAGCCTCCTTTATGTTGAACTTGATACGAATAAATTAATGAAGTATACTCAGTTCACTTGCTTTGCATTTTCTCTCTTGGTTACCATGGAAAAATATTTCATAAAAGAATACAATTGGATAGAGAAACACGATTTCTTAATAAAGTTGAGAAAACAACTAACATAAGCTGAAGGAAGTAAGATGGAAATCTGTCAAACCTTAAGAAAGGGAAGACTATAAATTTGAACTCAAGTACTGAACATGGAAGAATATGAAGACTACTGTCACAAAAACACAAACTGAACTAAGCAAGTTGTTAAGGATTCAAATACACTGACCTAAAGAAGAAATATATGGTTTTGCTGAAGGATTATCATCTCAAAGCAAAGGACAAAATGCAAATAATAGCACCACTCGTCAAAGTTCATACAGGGTTCTCAGGGATAGAACTTCTTTTTCAGCTATTACTTTAATCAGTCTAAATAAAGCCTTATTTTTATTGTATTTGCATATAAGTATCCATTTATTAATACTTAGTAAATAATTGTATGAAAATGCAAATACCAAAACAGTAAGTCTACAGGAAGGCAGGAAAACACAGTAGCAATCCTAGGAAAAAGATGATTACCTGACATAAAGGGATCTCTTCTGGCTGGTTCGCAAAGATCCTGATCCTGAACTAATGCTACTGTTCATCATCTGCTCCCGTAAATCATGGATTTTAGCTTCAAAACGACTGTATTCTGTAACAAAGAGAGGCATGGCAATTAATCTCCTGCTGAACTTCAGCAATTAAACTGAAAGAAAATCTGAAATAATTGTGATTAGACAAAGAAAATACACTTCAGAATTTTGTAATTGTAATCTATAGTTCACAGTAACTTTTTTTTCTAATTTGCACAACCATTTCTACTAATAGTTACCAAATTCATAGTAATAAGAAGACAGATACAGATAAATTTTAACCCATGACAGAAAGAAAACTTCAGAACATACATGTGAAATACATGTTTATAATCAAGAACTATGTATTTTAAACTTAAAATGTTAAGAAAGGGGAATGAAAAAAGTCAGTAATTCAAAATTACTGGATTTGATTGAGATAAAGAATTTAACACTACAAGATGGGAAATAAGCAAAACATCTTCTGAAATAAGACCATGTTCCTCTGGGAGCTCAGGAAAGGAAAAAAAAAAATCCAGAATTCTGGCATGAATCTCAATCTACTTGTAAACGGCATTAGAGATTCAAACTGCCCCCACACAATTCTGTACAAAGTTAATCCTGGAAAAACGGATTGTGTTCTTAAGCAGCACCCTGTACTAATAAAACTACACTAAATGCATTTGGTTTTAGCTACAAAGGCAGGCAGGAAAACAGTAATTGCTTCTTCAGGACAAACATCTCCTGAAGCGAGGTACTTACATGCCGTCAGCATAAAATACGAACTCAGAGCAAGTAAGTTTTTCCTTCAGCAGAATAGTTTGGACTTCAGGACCAACAGATCCACTTGTAAACCCTTGCTAGTCAAAGGGAATGTTCTGCAGCCACCACCTTCCCCAGGAGAGCACGTGATGTCAGATTACAACAAGTCAACGCCGGGAATGCCAGGGCGTGTGTGCTGCAAGCTGCTCTGGACTGGGCAAGGAGCTGCTCTCCCGAGCTGCACCCGCACTCCCTGCGGCCATCACGGATATTCAGCAAGTGCAAGACTGAGAGAAAGGGTTCTAAAATAAAAACCTTAAGAAGAGCTCTAAATTAAGGTTCCTTCGACAGCCATCTAAAAACTGAATGTTTTATCATATTATGTTCTGTAGCCCTTTCTCACCGCACGCTCATCATACAGCGAGCACCAGTAGCATCTATAACTGACCCTATCCAGATTATGACAATATGAGCAGTCTCTTAAATAACCCTAACTTTTGTCCTTTATAAGCAAAGGCTAGTAGCTTTCAGGATATCTTCCTTTTTAAAATATCACCAAGTGCCTTTTCACAAGTAAAGTTCAGATCAAACACTTTACCAGCACTAAATCAGACTGATGCGGTTGTTTGACAAGAGAAACAAAAACATTATTTGCACTACTACCAATGCCATCACTAACAACAAAAGAATGTAAGATGACAGGACAGTAACTGAAGAGGAATGTGAGAAAACGACATTTTTTAGAAAGCAACATTCCTTAGGGGAAGGGCTCAGATGCATTGAGAGAACAGACCACTCCTGCTGTGCTACTGCTGCCTTAGGTGAATAACCTCATTTTACTCATTTATACCCAAGAAACAATAAACGATTTTTGTGTGCCCCTGTGTGAAAGAAAAGTAAGCATGGAAAAGACCAGATAATCCAAGCATTTTCTTGTGCTGCAGCCTGTTCAATACTAAAAATATCTGCAGCTCTTTGCAATACTTACTGGAAAAAAATACAAATTTCTATATCATGTATCATTTTATTGAAGAATCAGACTTCTTCCTATGCAGCACATAGATGTAAAAGAGTTACCAGGGAGGCTATTTCCCAGTATTGCTTAACTCTATCCTACATTTCATCCTCAGGTTGCTGGTTTCGCAGCTTCCTGAATTAATTTAATTTTTCTCATCAGAACTCCTGGGAAGTAAGTGCTGAATGAATGACAGGGACATCTGTAGGAGTAAGGAGGAGAATAATTTCACCACAGAGGCTCCTGCCATATGAATAAAGCAAAAAAAGGAAACTAATGGGCTAGGACTGAGAAGGTTTTATGTTCAAAAAGAAGGGGTGCCAAGAAATTCATATTTAGGAGAAGCTTCGGCACTGTGCACTCAGAAACTGGTGAGCTCCTTTGATGTAGAGCTAGCTAAAATTTGAGTTATATTCCTCTTAACAGAAGGTTTTGGGAGGAACAGGATGGATAGAATTCTCACCATCATTGGGTTTGGAGCTGAAAAGTACACAGGATTTTGGGGTTTAAAAAAAGAAATGTTAGTATTAGAAACAGTGGTAGTGAAACTAATGCTGGAGACAGAAAAAAAGACAGCAGCAGGACTCTTGATAGCATCAGAAATGCAGTATCAGTCTGATACCCAAAGGATCAGCACCTGTGCCCTGTTGACCAAGTAGGGATGGTTCAATTTCAGCTCTGTGCAATTGAACCAACCTGTGAAACATTTCAGCTCTGTGAAATGTGAGCTCTGCTAATTTGACTAGAAGAGGTTATATTTCTATCTCTGTGATTAAGAAGAGTTGGATATCAAGTGTCTTTTGCACTTTCAATCTCTAACTTTCCTTCAGCTTGTCATCTCTAGATTCTCACAAATAGAGAACTATTTTCTTTACAATTCCTTTCTTTCTTATGGATATGCATAATAGCCACATAGTGTATGACAAATTTGATATTTGTTCCCCTAAATCACAGTGAACAGCACAACAAACTTCCACATGGCTGTGACAAAATCATAGAACGCACATATAAAAACTTAACTTTTTAAAAAAAGTTTTGTCACGTCAGCCTTCTAGAAATACGGAGCTGGAACAGGCACAGTGAACAGGATGAAAAGGACACTGTGCTTTCATGGTCAACAGGAAGTGAAGGGATATGTTTGATTTGTGGTGTAGTGTTATCAGGGTAACCAAAAAGAAGAGGGCATAAGCTATTTAAATGAAAAAGTAAAAGTGATTTTAACCCAAATAAAGCAGGCTGGTCATAGGAACTCCATCTACAAATATGCTTCCAATTTCCGCAGCCATCAAAACACTGCAATTCTGAAATAGTCTTTTAATTAGAACTATGGTGGTACAAGAAACACAGACACCCACCCAAAAATAAATTCAAAACCAAAAGAAAACCACACAATCCAACCTCTCAATCCTTTCAGGTAAGAACTTGATCAGGCTCCAAAACCAAATGTATATGCAACAGCAGTAAATGAAACTTAACTCAAAATCTCTTTTAAGGTCTGAATTTTAGGAAAGCTGCTGATGCTATACATCAGATAAAGGGTAATAGGCAGCAAAACCAACAGGAAACACAATAAAATAAGAACATTAGACTAAGGGTATCTTTTCTTGACTAGGATTTTCTCAAAGTTTCCAAGAAGTTTTGAGGCAGGGAGGGAATAGTATCTGCTGTCATAAAAGAGAGCTTGAGGAAGCACAAGCACCTTCTGCTTCAATTCATGGCATTTATCCAACAGAACCCCACCATCACCAAAGGAAAAAAACCCCAAAGCCTACTCAGGTTTACACATAATCAGTTGTTAAGAATATAGGATGAATACATCTGGGCTCAAGTTTAAACTTTAAAATTATACTGGATAAGCAGATGGTGCAAAACTAGACTGAATCTGCTGAATTTTGTGTCTGCATGTATGCCACAGCAAGAAACAGAAAGGAAGCAAGATTGGTAAATCCTGGAAGCTTACTCTGATTCCAAGCTGCTAAAGTGATTTTACCTAGAAATCTGTAATGTTTTCAATGTCAATATTTACTTGAACAGAAAATCAAAACTCCAGAAAGGATCTGTAAACTCTCCTGACTGCCCATCTGGTGGGCAACAAAACACAGAGAGACACAGAAGAGTGGTGCATTGTCTGTGCAGGCAGGGGAAGAGGAAAACGAGGCCACAATGAAAACGCACCTGGTGTGGGACACCCATTCTAGCAAACAGGGCAGGGGAGCAGAAGGCTACACAAGGGATGGGAAATTCAGCAAACAGCACAGAAGGAACAGCAACTCAAGGAAGCATGGATGTGCTACAGGGAACAGATGGCAGCACAGCGCTGAGCAGCAGAGATTCTTACATATACTGAACCCACGTAGAGCTGAAAAAGTTCACTTCAATTAAAAAAAGTATGCCCCTTGCTTCCCTCTTCCCATCTGTCTATGGAAAGCCCTCTTTAGCAGGACCCATTGGATCTAAGCAGGACTTGTGCTGACTATTTTATATAACTACTGATTTATATTCTTTTCTCAACTCTCAGAATATTCAATTTTCCTTTTCATAATCCCTCCAGAGAAAAGGAGTCTGGTAGTTAGGACGGCCACAATCACACTGATCCTGTATTGATCTTCAGTATGTTTTTCTTTTAAAATGCATGGACCACAATAAAAACATCACAAATCATTTTTGAGGAGATATTATTTTGCTGCAATGCTTGTCATTTGATATTAACATTGCCTGGGACAGACCACAGTGAATTCCACATGCTATTGGTGACTTTCATGCAGTAAAATGTTTAATGAGCTTGTATCTCATTAATCACTTGAAAGACTGGGCCAAGGAATTTCAAAAGATTAGAAAAACTGCATTTGTATTTAGTTAAGAACAACTCCCACGGACCCTGGAAAACTCAGAAAGAGGTCCAGTTACTGCTGAGGTGAATCCACTAAAAATGTTGCTGAAGGCTTAGCAAGAATTCACAAGCAATTTTGTTTCGTATACTAAAGAGTAGGAGTGAGGTTTTAAAGGATTAAAACATGTGTAAGCTGCCTTATAGTGTCTGCCAGGGCTATATATAGCAAAACCCTCTTTCTAATCTTAAAGGGTCCAGTTTTGAAGAGACTCTGACTAATCTAGATTACTTGCAAATTAATAGAACCAGGTACAAAACAAGAAAGAACAGAAGACTGGAAAACCTGGGACCACATACCCAAAAACAGGGCAAACTTTTTTTGAAGTATTTTTTTAAAAACTTTTTCATTTTACGAAATTGGGATGCACTGAACTTTTGAACCACCTTTGTGTAAGACAATCCATGTCTTCATCTAGAAACCAAGGGAAGCTCAGCCTTGATAAAAAACAATAACTGAAAACTAAGTTTTGTACAAGCATTGCTGGCTTTATGCTACCACAGCCGGACTTTTACAGACAGAAGATTTATAATATATGTCAAGACTAATGCCCAGAAGGCAATCTTAGCTTATATATATGAAAATGGTACCAATTCCCAGATCTTAGTTATTCTCTTTTGAATTCCACTAGAAAACAGTATACAGATAGAGCATCATAAACAGAAAAGTCAGCCACACGCTGGCCATTGAGCAGAGAGCTCTAACAAAATTTTTTTGTGTTCCCTCCTTTTTTTTTCCGAGTCATTTGTTTTAAAGATAAGAGACAATGAAAAATACAAAGTTTCCATTAATAAAACTGAAACAATGTGTGTTAACTACCTATATGAACAAGGTAGGTACAGAAGCAGATGTTTTACAGAAATACCTTGAAATCTCTTGATGTTTTGGTTCCACATTCTCCTAATCTTACACTGATCCACCAGATTACCTAAGAACATGAAGCTAATCTGATCACTTAAACATCTTACCACTCTTTCAGAAAAGAAACTATAATTTTATTTTTGGTATGTCAGATGAATCCTTGGGAAACAGACAGGGCTGCTACCCTTTTCTGTCATGATAGGCTTATCTGAATTTTGCCCTGCTTTGGGGAAAGATGAAGTGACCAGTGAATGGCTGCTGATGCCAACAGACTTGGCCTGCTTCCTTCCTCAGGGCCCTCCAAGAGCAGGCTTCACAGTTTATGTAACTGCAGTTAACGTTATCCATATCCTTAATACAGCTCAGTCCTCATCTAGCCGAACAGAACTACAACAGAAAGCTTAACCCACTAAATTATTTTCTACCGATTTCAATGAAATATATTTTTATATTTTTAATATATTTTTGGGCTATTCTATTATTATTAAATACTTAAATGCACTCAAGCTATAATACAGTTATGGCAGCCCACTGGCACCTCATAACTTTTTGGAATGGCAAAATCTAACCTTCTAGAAATTCTGAATTTTGAGGCAACATTATTATTACATTTCAGATGACCTTTTAATTTCAATCAATGTAACAATGGATGTCAATGTGCAACAGAGAGCCCTCCAAGAGCTGTAAGCCTCTGCACAGTCCTATACTTCCTCCTTGCTGCTCCTCCCCTCACTACATTCCCTTCAAGCACTCAGGTTCCTGTATCCCTGCTATGCAGCATGACCATAATTATGACCATTCTGAATCCCCACTCCCAGCAGATACACATATATCCAAACTCTTAGTGCCTCCTCTCATTTCTCTGCACCAACATGACACCTCCTCCTTGCCACCCCACCTCTGCAGGAAACCCAGAGACACAGCAGTGTGGCACTGAGGTGTCCACAAGCCAGGGAGCAACATGAAAATGAAATGGATCAGGAGACACTACTAATTAAAATGGCTTATCAAAACACTTTTGTGTACTGAAGCAACATCTCCTGCTTTGAAACCGTTCCAGGTCACAGTATTTCTTTTCCAGTGGAATTCACAGTAAAGCAAAACCCTTTTTATTCATGAGTGATATCCTGAAAGGAGGTAGAAATTCGTAGTACAAGTGAGGAAATAAGGAAAAGCTTCCAAATAAAGGTGAAAATGAGAACAACATCCTCATGTGACTTCCCAACCACATTTCCACAGGGTAATTCCTGTTTCACAAACTCCTGCTCATCTCCAACTATAGATCCCTCCTCTGCAGCATCCAGCCCCAGCAGGTCCAAACCCACTGATCTGTGCAGCTAGGGAGATTCTGTACCCACATCCGTGCCGCAGAAGGACGTACCAGTACAACCCAATAGGTGACCAGTTTCCAACGGGAGCTCCTGGCCAGTTCCAAGATAAAGCCTGGAGTCTCCAAGGACAAAGCATTAGGCTGGCTGAGTACAGCTGTGGTGGTGCCTGATGCATGAGCCACTTCTGTCAACAGCAGAACACACTCATATTCCATGTTTGGCTTTTACTGTCCCAAAGAGTGTTGGCAAGTTGCTGAAATTTAATTCAGTAGAGTAGAAAAACTTTGTAAGGCATCCCTCAGATTTACTGAACACTTCTGGAAATTAAAGGAATGCCCAGAAGGACATTTTAAAGAATGCAATTACATCTGTTTTCACCCAATTCCACAACCAAGGAACATTGTGGAGATCTAAGGGAAAGAAAAGTCAGCAGTTACATAATATGAGCCCAAATTCAATAAAATCAATTTCATTCAGCCATAACAGCCTACCCCAAATCCAGTAATTAGAGTTTAGTTACCATAGATTTGAAGAGACAGATATGGAAAATTCAACCCTTTGCATGAGAAGAGTTTTCCAGTGATTCATTTTTCTGTAGCCTAACTCAGGCTTTCCTGTGAGAACTGCTTGCAAAAATCCTCTTTTCCCAAAAATAGGAGAAAGACAAATGGGAAATTTATGATGGGAAAATAGGAAATGTGATAGGATGTAAAAACATAAATTAATATTCCCCACCACATCTATGAACATACAAACTGTCATATACAATTACAGGGAGTGAAGCGAGCCAGTCCCAAGTGTCTTCCAAATGCTCCTATCATACTGAATCTCTTCACTTGGTTATAATGAACCCTGATGGATGTCGACAATCTCCTTGATCTGTCCTAGCTGTCAGCATCTTTTACAAAATCCTGCTGGATTGATAAATATAAATAAAATACATATGCAATACAAGCAGTTATAACTGATGCTCTCCATCTTTATGAAGGCATTTGAGAAACACCAATAATGAACAACAACTTTATGAACGTTTTAATACTTGTTAACCTGTTTCCAAATGGTATAAACAAAAAATGAAGATAATTATACACACACACATACATATATATAGCTATATATATAAAGCTTACCATTTAAATGAATCCAACGAGGAGAAAAGACTACCATGTGAAGCTATAACTTAGGAAATATGAAGATGACCAAAGAACATACACACTTTTATCAAGTGCAGTCAATCACACAGATGGTATTTTCTATTTGAAAAGTCAAATTGCAAACAGACTGCTTTCCTATGCTAACAAACAGTAACCTTTAAGGAAATATTCTCTTTACTAATCTCTAAGATATAAACAATGAGTATCTGATTCAATTTACCTCACACACTAGACCCACCAGACAAAGCTGACAGCTGGACTTCCATTCAAACTTGTTTTACGAGGCAGAGATGTCAGACATCAGTAACAAGAGCTCTCTGAGGTAGCTTGGCCATGAGTCAATTCATACTTTGGCTCCAAAGTAGAATAGATCTCAGTTTTCCAGTTACACTTCTTCATGGTACCTCAAAAGGGTAGAGCAAGCCCTAATGTGATTCTAACACCTTCACTCCAAATGGAGATTTTAAGGACTGTTTCAGAAAGAAAGATACTCAATGCATCTTGTGAGGGAAAAAAAAAAAATCAATCCTTTCTTTGATTAATTTGTCAGATGTCTGCCCATAATCCAGGTTAACTTGAGTAACTTCTCCCACATGCATCCTCTGAAATGGGCCATATAAGTCTTTGAGAATGGAATTCTTAATGCAGCTCACCTGCACACAGTCTTGTTCTGAATGCTTCAGTAGCCATGAAGGAACAAGTACAGTTCCAGCCTTGAAATCTACAAGTGACAGTCACTGGGTAATTTCTAAGAGGCAGTGTGTGTTGCTCTGGGCAAATCCCTGTGCAATGACTCAAAATCTCAGCAGTCAGTCAAGTACCTCAATACACACTGCAAGAAAATAAATTATCTACTTGGACAAGTGGTAATGAAGAAAGTTGTTATTTCCAATGCAGAAAGAGGAGGAACCATCCAAAATGTTTAGTTCTCTTCTTTTTAAAAGTCCTGACTTTCAAAGAATGAAAGGATTGTTTTCTTCTTAAAGCCTGAATCCTAGAAAGAAAGGACTCTTAGAAAATGAGTCCTGAAACACAGCAATGTACAGATGGAACATGTGACCAGGATACACCCCCTCCTGAGACAATGCAGGCACTGGCAGCACGGGCTGGCTGCAGGGATTTGACCAGCGAGCAGACAAACCAATCACCTGGCCTTATTATGAACAGAGTTCCTGGGTCAGGGGAGAGATACAATATTGGTGCAGGTGGAGGGGCTGGGGAATGTGAAAGCTAATGTTTCGAACACTTGAGAAGGTCAGCATAGAGGAAACGTGACAGAAAAGCAGAAATAAAGAACGACTAGAAGTGTGCTGCTATCGGCCACCTCAGAGATGAAGGCAGCAGCCCTGCTCCACATCCAGTCCTGATGAATACCTGCACTCACCCCTTGACAGTACTGCTAAAGGAAAGTTTCAAACAAACAAGTTTCTACAAGGACAATTCAGTGCTGGGCCAGCCAATTTAGCAAAATTGGAGAAATCTGCTGATCATCACAGTTCATAAAAAACCAGAAACGTCTTAGTATATATAACATCAATAATAGATGAGTTTACAAACTCAAGATAAGCATTTCATTTTAGACTATTAAATTTTTTAAGTCTCAAATAGACAAAGGCATTTGAAATGTGCTGCAGAAATACAAGAGGACAATATGTGTATTGATGATGTAGAGTTCTGCAGAACACACAAGGTTGGTTAATCAGTGTCAGCTGCAGTCTAATCTGGAGCAGAAGAAACTTCTGGATAAATAGGAATAACAGCTCAGTGTGAAACTGAGGAATGAAAACCTGATGGCCTCCTTAGGTAATCTGAATCAACATAACAAAGAAGGAATTAGTCTTCTGTTTTCCTACTGTTAAAGCACATAAAACCATATTAAAGGATGAAGGCAATTGGAAAAACTAAAGAACAATAGGGTATTTCTACCAAGTTCTGGATTTACTGGTTTAATTTTCATGTTATGACAGTGGCAACATTTGCTGAAGAAACTGAAATTCTGAAATGGTGAAAGCAAGAAACGTAGCAAGCCATGGCACCAACACCTGCAGATATTCCTATCTGGTCCCTTGCAATTATGCTAACATGTATGTGACAACATCCACTACATGAGTTGTTCAGAAGAGCTGTTCGGTGGAAGGACGCTGTAGATTATCCTTCTCTGAGTTTCAAATTGCACGAGGGAACTTGAAGGTATAAAGCAACCCTTACCTTCTGGACGGTACTGAGCTACAATCGTCACTGCTTGGCCTGCATTCTTCAGGGCTGCTGCTGCTTGTTCATGGGTTGCTGCTTTTAGATCTACTCCATTTACCTACGAGTAACACAAAAAAGCTCTTTATCAAACGTAATGCTTGTGTTTATCACCACAGAACACATACCTGTGGAAAAAACTAACTGGACACAAATTAGTTCCCATGCCATGTGAATTTCCTCTGTTCCCAATATCCTTCCTGAAATCAAAAGTCAATATAATCCTGTCTCACATATACCCCTCTTAAGAATTACTGAGACTATAATAGTGTATCACTCAGTGAATGGTTAATTTTCTTCTTGTTTAAGAGTGTTTTCTTTCTTTTTAAGGTGACACAGAGAATGTTGCTTTTTGTGATGGTTCAGGGACCAAAGAGTGCCTACAGACCATGCTGTCACCGCATCCAGTGACAGACAACACCCTCTGTGAATCTGGCATTGTTTTCAATGCAGCCGATTTAAAAATAGCATCACAAAAAAACTGAATCAGAAATGTGTGTCCCACATTTTAGACCAAAAGCAGACTTCATAGTTCAAACTAAAATAAAGATGTGCTTTAATACCAGTTTTAGTAACAGCTGCTGAAAGGACATAATTCCTCTTAAATAACTTCCAAACTACAATGCAGTTGTTCAAAGAAATGATTCTCCATAAATTAAGTAATTTCACAAAGAAATACACAAAATATTTATGATCTTCAATACTAATATAGAAAAAGCCCTTAGAGAGGTATGAGATGGATCTTTTTAAGATTAATAGGAAGTTCAGCAGTTACTCCAGGAAGTAAAGACCCAGTTTTAGACACTGCTGCCGAGAGGCTCCATCTCATTGGAAGGCTTATTTCTGAAACCTGCATTCTTTCAATTTAGACACACACAGCCCTCAGCTACCAAACTAAGATAACATCTTCACTGAATGTCTCTGAGATTGGGAAATGCTGTTTTAATCAGGTTATAGATGAGAAACTGAGGCAGACTAAAGTGCTCAAAGATACTTTGGAAGCATATTGGCATCTGTTCCATTACATCAAATGTAGCACAATTAATAACATTCTTTGTACATCATTAATTGGCATTAATCTGCGGGGAGCGGGAAACTTTTGTTGCTGTTTAAATAAAAGAAGCAAGGAATCCTACAGAAATTATACGATCTCCTTTCCTAAGCTCTCCACTCAGGTCAGCTGGCCCTCCTGCAAGGATGAAAGAGATGAAAATTCCTTCTCCATCTTCTCCTCCAACAATGTTGAAACCAAGACCTGTTGATCCTCGATGTAGAACGACCTTTCTAGGCTCCCTGAAGGAAAAGAAAGGAAAAAGAAATCTTGGTCACTGGACATGAGTAAAAGTAAAACGAATAATTAGAAAAGCTTCTAGATGTAAAACAAAATCCCCTCCCTGTTGTTAGATGAACTGAACAAATCTGTAAGTATGTATGTATGTATGTATATATGAATAAATAAAGAAAGAAATACCTATTATGCTACAATTCTATTCAGCGCTAAATGTCACTACTTAATACTTTTCCATATTGTTCAAGAACATCAGTATAAGTTGTGACATTCTCAAATACATTTTCAATTTCAATGAACAACTGCAATTGAACAAGCTAAACTAAACCAAGTTGTTCTCCTCTTTTTCACAGGACCTCCTCCTAACTTGAACGAGGGGAGGAAAGAAGAAATACTGATAAGGCCAATCAACTCCTAATGCAGAAAGACTCCTTCCAAAAACCTACTAATCTGCTACTCGATCTAATATAAGTAAAGCATAAATGATCTCAGAAAAAGACATTTCTAATAAAGCAGAGCAACTGTGCACTGCATTTCAAAAATCACTAGAGAGCACTAAAGAACAATTAATGGACATTAAGTATTTGGATTCATTAATTATTAATTAACAGGATAAAGTAAGAAGCTGTTTTGTTTTTTTTTCCCAAAACAAAAAATATCATCTTGTCCAATCTTTAAAAATCACTCAATTTTTGTACTAGCTATTAAATCATCTTAAGGCCAAATTCTTAAATTTCACCCCCATCAACTATTATATTCATTTTCTCAGAGTACTATTCTATGACAAATAAATGACATTGTGAAAAATCTATATATATATTGTTCTGGATCACACAAATACATCAACAAAAACAGAACAGAAGAGAAAACAAAGATGCAGTATCTTTTAAAATAATACTCAAAATTCATAAACTTCTTTTTGGGATGGAGAGAGTGTATTATGAGAAGGTCAATTAAAGAAAATCTAAACATTTTCTGAATAGCCCTTGCATTTCAGAAGAAATCTGAAACCAGCCTTTTACGATCATTTTAATGGAAAGCAATAAAACCTTAATGATATCAACAGGACAGAATCATTTTGGCTACTTAACCCTAAGTTAAAAATCAGTACAAAGACATATCCTACCTTCCACTACACTAAAATCAATTCTCCAATTTATTATGCCACTTAGGTTTCAATCCTGGGTGGACCCTGCCTCGGAATCTGAGTGACATTATCCATATCAGATGAGGTGTGACACAGAATTCAGCAACAGCACACTGAAAATGCAGTGTAACATCCCTATACTTGCAAACAGAAGGGCAACAAAATTACAAGAGTTTCCCTGTATCGGCAATGATGAACAAAAGATTAATGCAATCTACTGAATCACTGAAGGAACAACCAGTCTGTTAATGGGAAAGGATTAAGAGCTCTCCAGGCTTTCTGGATTTAGAATCCATCAAAACAAACCCTTGTCTGTGGAAGCAGAGAGGACCCAACCATTGCTTGCTTTAAAATAAGAAATAATCTCTGGTCTGCTCATACTACCATCTGAAAAATCTGTCAGTGCATGCAGCATTCCCAGGGCTTTCTCTCTTTAATGCTAATCCTGGACAGATACATAAAGTGTGTGTATCTACACATATAAATATACCGAGTTTTCTCCTTACAACAACATTTAGAAGAGTTAAAAAACTAACATTGATTTCTTGAAATAAAATACAGCATTCACTAGTATTTTGCCCACAAACACACCTTGGAGCTTTCCTGGTTCATCAATTTGACACTTAGCTTTGGTTATTCATTACCTGGTAATCTCATCATCTCCAAGCATTCCCTTGGGAACCGGTGAATATCGCCCTGGGGATGCTGGGGGCAGGGACTGTCCCAGGTAGGCAGATGGAGCGATATGGTTATCCACGGGCTGAGAATAAGCTGCACAGAGGGGAGGAAAACAATAAAAGACATTAGGATAATATCGAAAAAGAGCTGGAGGAACTGAAACAAACGAAAGACCTCTTCTAAAAACAAACTATAGCAGTTCAAATGTTATATTATGAATATCATAGTTCTAAAAGAGTGTGTTAAATCTGCACATTCCCTGGTCTCCTTACTAAATCAGTAAGGAAATTTTTCAGTTTGATTGTGTCTCAAATAAAACTTTTTTAGAAACAGCTGCTGTGGATAGTTGAAGCCCATGGGGACAGTTTGGAGATTTATCTGGTTTAAAGCTGTCTTTAACTTGACTGAAGCAAAGTTTTAAGTGAACCACAACACGCATAGTAGAAGAAATTTAGCATCTTAATAATTTCAATTGATGGAATATACAACACCAGGAGAATTGTTCCAATAAATAATTAAGAAGGTGCATGTGATTTGCAAGTTAGGCACATCAATCTTAAGTGCTCATTACGGCACAGTTATACCCACGGTTTGCTTTTACAAAGTATGTTCTACAACTGGAGATACTTTTCCTGGTGTATGTGCCTCAGACTTTGAGGCTTAAACATGAAGGGTGGGGACTCTTCANAGATATATTTGGTAAACAGCCGTTTTTCAGACCACCCAACCTGGGCTGGATGGTCCCTGTATTATTCTAGATTCCTAGTAAACCTGTGTGCAGTAAATTCTTCACATGGCATATGCATCAGGTCACCACTGTCAACATTTCAGCAAGCACTCAAATCCACTATTAACAGCTTCAGCAGTTTAAAAGCACTGGCTGATAAAGTAATTGTGCTATTCGGACACACCAGCGCGCAGTTAGTTGCATAAGACTATGCAGAACTTTTGGAAATCACAATTCTAGATTCACAAGAAGTTTCAGCAAAATTCAGAACTGAAGTGCAAGAGGTACCAGGTGCCCTTCTATAACAGACAGAAGGAAGCTCCCTCACATTGCTTGGCTCCAAGAGGTCTAAAGCAAAGAGAATGCTGCTTTTGCTAAAACCAAATGATCAACATAAGCATTCCCATCTGAGAATTCTCTAAATATTAGGAGTTGTTCAGCATTTCAAAACTTGGGGTGTTTTAGTCACTTTAGCAACAGATTTTCACAATGATTACCAAACCATATTGCAATATTTGTTTTTCAGTTAAAAAATATATGGTTTTTAATACAACATTATTATTTCCATATCATTACACACACTTTTTGCTTAAAACAAAACTGCACGTAAATTCAGTTCTTTTGTCTTTTCTCAGAAAATTTTAAAGCTAAAGCACAAAAAATGAAATGCAAGACATTA
Organism: Pomatostomus ruficeps; assembly: GCA_013400735.1. NCBI lineage: Eukaryota > Metazoa > Chordata > Aves > Passeriformes > Timaliidae > Pomatostomus > Pomatostomus ruficeps. Next base: position 74,303 of record VYZT01042191.1, on the reverse strand, counting down.
TGAGGTCTTTTCCAACTACAGAAAAATGGGTTTTGATTAAAAAAATACGACCAACTGTTGCACAGAATGTGCAGCCGCTCTGTACATTCTGTTCATGCATTAAATTATCTCATTTCACAAAATGAATTTAAAATTGCTTTTAACAAGCCAATGGCAGCCATAATTATGCATAGGAAGTAATTAGATACAAATTCTATATTCATTGACTTACAGTACTTTTTATTTGATTGTTTTTCAGGTTCCCAAAGCTTTTAACTGCACTGTGTTCAGAAACACACACACCATCTACTACATGACCTTATTTTTAATATTTTTAAATCCTTTTCCCACGTGACTAAAAGTCAGCTATCAATCAGTATAATAGTGAATTATTTCCGACCTGTAGACTGGTCCACAACAGCACTGGCCACATCCTTTATAGGGTTTGGCATAAGCTACTTGCTTGGGACAGCCTGGTCCTTTCCCAAGGCTGCTCTTCTCAGTGCTATGAAAGCCAAGCTCTACAAAGCACAGGGAGGCTCTGTGGAGCTCCTGCACAAAACCATGCCTGCACCTTTCCTGAAGCCGTTTTAGATGGAAATTATAGCTGGAGAATATTCATGAGGAACATGACAGAAATAAAAGGCAAGCCATCACTTTTTGAATCCTAAAGGAGGTCTAAACTTCTATTTCCAGGTAAATATTATTACTGATGGAACTGATAAAGGAACTGTCTTTTGGATGAACAGAAAATTGCATACATAAAATCAACTTGCTTTGACAGGAAAACTCAGACTCTTAAGAAGAAATTCCATTTCCAAATCCACCCTCTCCTTCACATAAGACAGTTCTAGACAAAAAGAAAAAATGGAAGATTTCCTATTATTTTCCTCTTATCTGTAAACTGAGGACACCAATTTAAAATGGGAAATAAAATTAAAACTTTATTGTCTTTTACTGTTATTACATATTCTTCTCTTCCTGTACTTCTGCCACTTAGGAAATGATAAGGCATTCTTGTCTAGTGAAGAAACTGATCATTCTATACCTCCCAGTATTTTATTTCTCAATGCAGAGTGGAAATACTATACCAGTGCACAAAAACACAAAGGAAAAAATACTTTGAAATTAATTAGGAGTCAAAAATGCATTATTGATAATGTATTCAAAGGAGGCCTGTATAGGAAGCGAGTCCTCTCTCTCAAAAACTATTTAGCCACTTTTCCAACTCTGATATTCTACTACATGCACTTCACAGGTAATGTTGGTGGTTTTAACAGCAAGTACTACACCTTCTTAGTAATATTTCAACTGAATAACTTTAAAAGCATTTATATAAACAAATCACTGGACATTCATTCCAGGAACCATTTAATGACCAGCATTTATGTATAGACTGGAGGCAGTTCACACTGCTACTGCCATCTGACCCCTCCAGCAGGCCAATGGCTGTGATGATCACACACACAGCGCTGAGCTGCCAATGCTCAGGCCACAGGACCATCCCACCCACTGTGCTGCTGTTCCTCTGCACACAATAAACATGGGGGGGACTTCTGTTGCATTCCTGTGTTTTATGTACTGGAAGCTCTCATTTTTCAGCCTAACAGAGAAGGGAGGACAGCACTCAGAGGGCAATGTGCTCAGAAAGAACAATCTTTCCTAATTGCATTCTTCTTGAGTCAGAAAATGCAGATCACTGTAAAGTAATTGCTTAGACTGGCAATCCACACCTCGAGAGCTAAAAGATAAATCTCACAGAAGCAATAGAAACAAGCACAGCAATCAACAACTGTTCCAGGTCTGTGGCCAAGCTTTCATCACCCATACACATCCCAGTCTCTAGAGCTATGGCACACAGCCATCAGCTATTCTTTCCACATTCATTCCCTGATGAATCTCTGGTCTCAAACAGCCTCAGCTCTTCTTTAACAAGATTTTCAACAGTAACTCCCCCCACAGGCAGATGGAAGCCGTTCACTCACTGATAAACATCAAAAGACAGAGGTCATTTTTCAGTCCCAGGTGCACAATGCTGGCACAACAGCTGTACTCTTCCCAATAAATACGGCCATAAACCAGAATCTCAGAAACCTCTTGATCAAACATCCCTTGATTCTAAGGCACTAACCCCAAGGAAATATCAAATGATATAATTATCTATATGGATGCTAACTTACTTGATCCCTTCTTATGAGCCACCAGACCACTTGAAAAGGCCACACTATTATGTGGCTGATACTCTTATTGCAGGAGTTCTAAAAGAAATCAGATTTTGCACAAAACCTAGGCATGAAATTCATGAACCTGGTTCTCAAACAGTTCTTCAGTATCCTTAGCCCTGCATTTTAAATCCCCATCACCAGAGCAAGTGAGGCAGCCCTATAACTAAACAAGACCAGTTCCAGAGGAAAAATCTTATGAATTAACTACCATGTTCACACAAGTTAGCACAGTGAGCAATCTACTGCATGTTCTGCACAGTACCAAGTACTGTGCACTGTGCTTCTAGATGTTTCTGATAAAATGAGAATGAAAAAGAACCCCATAGAAATAAAATAAGCAAACAAAAAACCCTCCCAAGGGGGTTCTGTAAGTGAGCAGTTTACATATAAACTCAAGTAGTAGAGTTTCTACCTTAACATTTGTAATAGACATGTTCACAGGCAGCCTCTGTGCACATCTTACTTCTCCTTTATGGTAGGACTGAACTCCTAAGAACCTGGATAAAAGGATTCCTATGGACAGAAACAGGAAGGAGGATTGCGAATACATGTCTCAAAACAGCTGCAGGTGAGTAGGTGAAGAAAGAAGCCTGGTAACTCCTTCAACACTGACTCACAATCCAGGTGATCCTAGAAAATACCTCTTTAATATCTGCCATATGGTAAAAGCTCTTCAGAATCCCTAATCTAAAGCTCTCAAGCCCTGTACTGCTCTGCTAAATGCAGTATAAAATATTACATACAGGTGCCACCATTTTTTGGTAAGAGTTATATCTAATTGAGCAGCTTCTTGCAGAAAGCAGAGGCTTTCTAGCTGCAAAATGATCCTAGTCCTTTCTAAAGCAGAAACAGCCTTTGAGGAGATTGATGTCTCCCTTTGAGATTTCCGTTGTAAATGTGCAAATACTCAGAGGTACTGGAAAAGCTTTTGTTCTGCCCTGTATTAGAAAAATACCATTTAGCATCTCAGACACATGCAGTTGTTTCTTATAAGTGAAAAATTGAGGAAAAGACTAAACTGATTTCCTGGAATTAAATTATTAAACACCTCAGCAAGACCTCTGGCTCTGCTTTGTGTTCAAGATTCCGGCAGTAGGTTCAGTCTTCACACCAACTGCAGTAACAGTCAGCCGCACTTTGATCAACAGAGACACAAGCTCATGGAGCCTTGGGTAGAAAAGGTTTTCCTGTTGTAAGGAAAAGAAACAGACCAAAGTTTCATCAAAGAACCAAGCACTTTACAGAGGAATATTCTTTGGTCTACCAGAAACAGTAAAAAACAGAGCCTCTTCAGATAGAGAACTGAAGGGAACTGTAGCTAAATGAAATAAAGCTCGAAAAATCTACTCAAAAGCACAGACAGCCCACAAACCTCGTCAAGGGTCACTAAAGGACAAAGACAGACAAGACACCTGGAATCTGAGGAAAACTTCCATGATTTTTTTCAGAATGCTTGAATAGGAGGAGAAAGGTTCCCAGAAGCAGCTGCTGGAGCTTGAGGTACATGACAAGATCAGGAGATTGGGTTTTCACTTCTCAGTAAAAGGATAGAAGTGACACTTCCCACAAAGGATGGGATACTGGGCTGCAGAGAATGCCACCATCTCTCAAATCACACTTGGAGAACAAATGGAGAGGAGCTCTGGAGGGAGGATGGTGATGGGACAAAAAGAACCTACATGTGTGACCAGACCATTTATCTCCAGGTAATGGATGTGACACTAGGTCATGCTCACAGAAATCGAGGATTCAAGGCAAGATGGCAGTGGACATCCTCATGGCAGTTATGTGGGATTACCCTTGATGGAACTTTCCTGATCTGCCCAGCCAATGGACATGGTGAGAAGATATTCTTGAAGATGTCACTGTCTCTTTATTGGCTCCATGTTACGATGCAATTACCGTCAATGAACTGAGTCTCCAGTTTATCCACCATTTCAGAGAAATTAATCTCTGCATGACACGAGGTCCAACACCTTCACCAGCATCACTGATTTGTTAGGACTGGGCAAATTATCAGGAATCAGCACCTTCTCTACCTTCCTTCCCTCAAACCTTCTATAGGTTTTGCCTTCACCCTCACAAAAGATTAACAAAGTAAATATTCCAACAATTGCGTCAAGGTGCAGTAGTAAGAGATGAGATACTTCAATGTTTGTCACATCCTAATCCACAGCAGTGTAACTGCATTACTGCAACATTACCAGGAACACTATGTACAAATCAGATTTCTCTGTTCCAAAAAATATGAATTCAAGTTGAAATAGATGAAAAGACCAGTTATATGGAGAGAGAACAGGAAGTCTACTTTCCAAGGAAACAGTGGGAAAGGTTATTGAAGAAACTAGTTACAGTAAGGGAAAATGGCTGCTCTCTAACCATAATATATATGAGCAGAAAACTGGGGGAATCAGTGGAGGCTGAAAATTAGATATGTCAAAGAAACGGAGCTTTCAAGAGCATTCTTCTAATAACACAAAGGAGATAAAACCTAATTAGCTCCAAATTGTAATTCAATAAGCTTACAAATAGATTTTAAGATACTGCAGCTATTGCCAATAAATGATGAGCTTATAAGGCACTTCAGTCCTTGGTTGTGCTGCACTTTTGTTTGCTGTTCTTTACATACTCTTTTCAATTACATCTTTTAGTCCCAAAGTGCTCCTTTTTCCATATGAAGTAGTATCTAAACAGATCAGTGCTACATATCAATTACACATATCTAATGGCAGGAAACAAAGTAATACCTAAAATAACTCTCCCCCTAGAACTATTTCATGTGACAACATGAGTACAACTGCTCATCCAGAAAAGTCAGTCTATTTAGTCTTGGAAAGATGCAGTTATATCATTCTCTTCCCTTTCTCCAACCACTAAATTATCATAATCCTCTCAAAGTACACTCAACTGAAATATTCCTTTACATTGTAGTTCAACCCTGAATTTTCTGGATTTGTATGCATGACTTTGGAAATACTCTTGTCAGAAGTACCTTTATGTCAACAAGAAATTCTTGTAACTACTTTTTAATACAGCATTTGCTGGTTTTCCCTTTGAATTGTCAACAGTTATGTCAAAACTGAAGTAAGCTAACATGGAATTCTTCAACACATTTGCAGGCAGGCACCAGAGCAAGAAATTCCCATCCTCCTAAGTTTAGTTAATTGAAGTACGTGCAAGCTCATGAAAAACCAGGAAAACACGAAAAAAGCCAGAACATCACTAACCTCTAGCTGAAACAGTATCGTCTTTTGCTCAGTTTACAGGACACTGAACACCCTCGCAGTGCATTGCTTGCTACTCTTCACAGCCCCCAAGAGCAGGAGGCACTTGTTCTCTCTCCTTGTACTTGTCAGCAAGTGATGAGCAACTCTGAGTCTCTAGGACAAGGCCATGACAGCCACAAAAACACACCTGGAGCCCCACTGTTGCTGTCTTTTCAGTATACAAGCTATAGGATGTTGTTCTGTATAGTACATAATTTTCCTCATTTATCAACTTGTATCAGATTTTTGCCCCATATAATTTTTAAAAGCTTGAAACAGTTAAAATACCAAAAATTGAAATATGTTAAAGCCTTAAAGGGAAAATTAATTAAATCAGAAAAATAAGATGAACTTACAGTTTGTGATGTCAGGAGGGGCATAACTGTCATTCATGAACATGCTGGTGGGCTTTGCAACCTTCAGATAAACAAAGTCGGATGTGTTTTTTAAGGCAGTCACTGCTTCTTCATGAGTAACTTCTTCTAAGCAAACACTGTTCACCTAAAGAGAAAAACCAACAAATTCTCAACACAGAAAAATGTACACAGAAAAGGGTACACTCACTGAAAGCTGTTGGAGCACTGGCATTGAGAGTCTTTATTAGGATTCATGTGCCACAGACATAGCTGGTTACATAAAAGCATATAAGAAATGCTTTGTTAAGTATAAGAAAGACAAGTATTCCTATGAAAGATTATAATAAACTGTATTGACAACAACATTGTAAAAAAGGCACACACAACTTTGGAGAGCTAATAGGACAAATAGGACACTCATAATGTTGTGAGTGTGCACACTTACACAGTGTGTTACTGTGAGCGTTACCGAGAGAAAAGTTTCTTCTCGTGTGAATAAACCCCACATCAACTCGTCATGACATAATTATGTTCGAGACCTTACAACAGGACAATATATTCTTGCAAGATGTCAAAAAGCAGGAGTCAAAACTTGAGATGGCCTCAAAATGACTGACTTACATGCCAAGTAACCAGAACTAGTTTAACTACAAGCAACAATTATTTTAATCTACAGCTATCAGGGTGAAACACTAGCACTTCCATTAAAAAAAAAAGTCCCTTAACAATTACTCTCTCATATACAGCCTTAGTGATCTGAGTTGCTGACCTTCTCTTATTGTGAAGGGGGAAGAAACTTCTGCAGATAATTCCAGGCAACACAGGAAAGTTTACTGCACCGAACCCAAGGGACTAAACACACTTTCATCATTTAACTTTCATAAAGTGCAAAAACAACTGGGTTTTGTCAATTGTTATTTGTGAAGGTAAAACTCTATTCCTTAAATATTCCTTTGCATCTGTATTTTCTAAGTTTCCTAGAAGTTTTCCAAAAGCCTTTTGTTGATATCTTTTAAACAGCTTTTAATTCCTACCACTCCTGAAGACTGAAAAGTCATTTCGCAGTATCTGGTAATTGCAGTGCAACCTAAACACAGAGACAGGAAGTTACATTCTGCAATATTTGGGTGTGTATCTCTACCTTAGTGATGAAAGCTTTGACCAAGTGAAATTCAGCTACTCAGAAGGTCATGGAATGGTCTGGGTTGGAAGGGACCTTATAGACGCTCTCACAGGGATACCACACACCAGACCAGGTTGCTCAGAGCCCCATCCAGCCTGGCCTTGAACATTTCCAGGGATGGGATATCCACAACTTCTCTAGCAACCTGTTCCAGTGCTTCACCACCCTCATAGTGAAGATACTACAGAAGACATTTTACTCACTTCTCTCTTGACTTAATGAACTGAGGGAATGATTACAGCTACAAGAAACTAGGACACTGTATCTGGTAGCAAACTGCATATGCTCCTTGTATCTCTGAAACAGTACCTCATATTGCTTCAAAACAATTTTACTTAATTTTGTCAGGCAAATGTTTTTAATGGATAAAATAATGCTGGACAAAGTAATCTGTCACAAAAGTTTGGAACTTATAACAAAAATTCCTTAAAGCCTTCCCTATATTTTATGATGCAAGCAACTTAGCATGGAATTGTTATGTATAGGTGACAAATTATAACACTGGAAAGCAATTCACCATTAAAAGGAAGTTTTCCAGTGGCCTTGCATTCCGGGGAAGTCCTATAAACAAAAAGACTTCCTATGATGAAGACTGTAAAACTTAAAACCGTGAAATATGAACAGTATTATCATCACGCAGTTGGACCCTTAGGTTTGTGAACTTCCATGGCATATGAAGACAAAGACTTACTGTGCAGCTAATAGTAAGCGTATTCTCTTTTCCTCCCAGTTCTCAGGCAAGGATTTGCTCCTGTCTCAAGCTGATTCCATAAACTATGCATGCTAACACCAAGATCTCACTCCTAACGCTTAAAAAAAAGCAGGATTCTTCACATAAAGGGATAATCCCAGTATTCTTTAAGTACCTTCACAGTCCCCAGATCTGTGTTTTAAGTGACAAAATTATCCAAAAAGTCTTTTTACAGATGGAAAAATCTACACTAAACATTTAGAGTTAGTTTTTACTGTTGGAAGAGCAATAGAACATGTTCTGCTGTTCTGTACTGCGAGTACTGATGTACCCAGGGCTCTTACAGAAGCAAATAGAGGAAGGAGTGTAGAGCAATTAACCTTACCAGAGTTAACAATTCAAAAATTTCTGGCTGCGGGTCTCATTTTTCTATCTGGACAACAAATTTGTGGGTTGAATTTAAGAAAGTGGAAAGTTAATTTTACTTTGTGCATAGAAAAATTCTACTTTGAAGCTATTTTAAGCTTTTATAAAAATTAAAATACCATTCAAAAGCATTACAAACACTGGAATGCAATATAAGCAGCAATTTCACTACAGGCTGGCTAAAGGCTGGCCAGCCACCAGTACAAGGAGTTCCATTCCATTCTTCTCTTTTGAGAAGAGAAACAATCCCATTGTATGTTTGTTTGCAATTCTGTCACTCAGATCCCAGAAAAATAATGGCAGGCATCAGAAATAAACATGCTGATTCATACAGGTTTTACACGGAACATTGGGCTGAGGAATAGATTTCAGATCTCTTGACGAGATGGTGTTGAGTGATGCAGATTTAATTTTATCACTGATTTCCAGGCAGCTTAACCACAAATTGAATCATGCCCCTATTGAGCCTAAAAGTGAATGACCATTAAAAAAGTGCAGCTCTCACTTACAGCTAAAAGTTTGTCTCCAATCTGAAGTTTGCCATCCTTATGTGCTGCCCCACCTTCGATGATTTTGGTTACATAAATGCTGTTGTCCCCAGGTATATGCTGATTTCCTACACCACCAGCAATACTGAAACCAAGACCTGCTTGAAGACAAAGGCATTACTCAAGAAACCTTCTTTGCATTCATTGGAGTCAAATTCTTACATAAATAATAACACTTCTCGTATCACACATAAATATATATAATATCAGGCTCTGGCTGAAGCAATTCTGATGCCTTTAGAAGTGAACTCCATAATTTTCTAGAAAATAAAAGTTCTAGAGAAGATGTAACATGTACACAAATTCTGAAAACCAAAAGGTATTTCAAGGCATCATTTACTTGATGCCTTGTGAAGTATGGGCACAGCAGAGCTATAGCATCACCATGCTATAGCATCTATATATTTATTGAACTATTGCCCAGCAATTACTTTCCCTAAATTATTTTTAATCTCTCAAAGATCCTTTGTAGGTAATCTAATGAAGTATTTTACTCCAATTTTTAATGTACTTAAAAATTACTACATACAATCAGAAACACAATTTTATCGTTTAAAAGAAAACTGAATTCCACAAGAACAGTTTCAAGTCCCTCCTCCTCATGAAACAGAAACTTTATATTTCCATCATACCTTTGGGGCCTTTCACAAGTTTGATTTCCACTATTTTTTCTGTGACTGGTTTTCTTCTTTTGACATACAATCGTACAATTGATCCTGCTTCTTTCAAAGCTTCCACGGCTTTGCTGTGTGTCACATCCCGCACATCCACCTCGTTCACTCGCAGGATGCAATCGTTCACCCTGGAGACAGACACAGGCACGCTCAGCTGGTGTGTTACAGCGGACTGCACACATCAGGAGCCTCATATTTTATCTACAATACACTAACATACATGGTAACACATTAAAATACAAAGATTTATCTCCAAAATTCTACTCGTTCAAGACGATGCTCTGAAATTAATTATTAGTGCTTAAAAATAAATCAAGGATCACTAGAAAATATTTAATGGGAATATTTAATTCACAGCTGAGGAGGGCACCATATTATATGTGCCTCTTTTAGACAGTGTCTTGAACAGATGTTTGTACAAATCACCTTTTGTTTACAGCTATAAAACAGAATCTAAAAAATCAAAACCTAAAAGACACACAGTGAAAACACACTGGTTTTAAGCCATTACTTGAACAAGTCAATCTTGCTTTTCACAAGCAGTTTAAGTGCTGGCCTTCCAGTCCATTTAACATGTTGCTGTAGCAGCACTGAGCCCTCATTACACTAAGTGCAATGCCTGGCCCAACTGTCACCATGTCCTGCCAGATGCACCTCTGACAATGGCCAACAAGCTCAAATGAAGCCTTGAAATAAGCTCATTAGGACTAAAACCCATAATAGATCAGGTATTTGCACATGAAGTGATGGGGCAAGTTCTTGGCAACACCACAGAAAAAAAGATAGTCCTACAATCAGTGTGGATGGGTACCTCTGAAAAATTAAGAATTATTACCAAGCATGAAAAAGGGTTTTTATTAAACTCAACTATCTTGCAGATCAGAAAATCCACACATGGATAACCAAGAGTTACCTATTCTACCTGTTTAAGCTTTTTTTTTAATTAAGGACTATGAAACATACGGTATAATAAATTTATACCACAAAACAGAAAAAGTTCATTTAATTTTCCTAAACTGCAGATATTAGGTTGGAAGACACTTATTGGTCCACTCAAACATTCTTCATTATTTACAAAACACTTCTGTAAGGAAAACCTATTTAACATTTAATGCAGGATGATAAAACTATTAAAAGTTTTCTATCCACTATATAATTTTTCTATCCACTGTTTAAAATACAGTAATAGCACATAGCAAGCCAGAAATTCATCCTACCGTAATCTTCCATCCTGTGCAGCTGCACCCCCGGCTATAATTTTTGTAATGAAAATACTTGCATCATCCCCAATATGTGGGTTGTCTGTACCACCTGCAATGCTAAAGCCAAGTCCCGAATTTCCCTAAAGACAGAGAGGGGAAAAAAAATACACATTTCCTTTTTGGGGAAAAGATATTCTGGTGTATCTGTCTGATTTACTCTAGAACCAAATCCACATGATTTTCACTGATAACAAAGATACTAAAAGACAGTTTAAACAGTATGCTACATATATAACTTCTATGAAAATAAGTATAATTACATCTCACATATATGTAAGGAGAACATAAGTCATTGCAAGAGACAGTTCCAGCCCCACAGCTTTCTCACTGAACTTGGTAAACTATATAAAATCTTCTATCTCTAATGTGCTAGATATTTGAGATTATTCATGCAAATATTCGCTCCTCATTAAATTATTAGTGATACATTATCTTGCCCAAGGAAGCCTTTAAATAGTTTGTATCCCACCTCTAATACATCCCCACAGACACAGAGATTCAGACTGACATTTTCCTATTCAAGGATTGCTTGCCCTTACCATCAACTGCAAGACCCCTTCACCCTCTCAGTAACCACCAGAACTGCACGGGTGTTAGATACAATAATTTCTTTCTTTTTTGTTAACTCAAGAGAAGTGAGCTAGCTCTCAATGCAGAAAACCCAACAAAGAAATGCATGTGACAAGGTGTCACTTGTAATTGCAATATAAAACTTAATGGTATACAGGTAAAAGCCTATTAAAAAATAGGAATACAGGAGATGAAATTAGAATCTGTGTTGCTAGTCTCTACAAGTCTAGGTAGCAACATTAAATGCAGGATGCCTTAGAGGAGATCATTCCCCCATTTTACTCTTAATGGTCAAGGATATTAATGAAACTTTCAATTCCTGCTTAGCAACTGAATGTACTTTTTTGCTTTAGGCTAAATAATCTACCTAAAATAAAAAAGAAAGAATAAGAATTTGTTTGGACTGCTATTTTTCATATTAAAGTATCATAAATCCCATTTCAAAGAGAGCACAGAATGACATTTAGCACGTTACCCTTTCAAGAGTAATTTCTTCATACTCATAATCTGCATCCGTGCCATTGACCTATAAAAAAAAGAGAAGTGAGAGTTTCAGAGAATCTTAAACTTTAGAGGACACAGTTTGCTTGGCTGGCAGTTCACTCCCATCAATCTCAGCTGAGTCACAGTGACCACTGAGCTCAGAGGGAACATGCGAATTTCACCGCACTCTGTATTGATGAATCAGACAATCTTTTCGTATGAGTTTAAAAGTGCCAGTTCAGAGAGCAGACTGTTCTACACAACTACTGTAGGGCACAAGTCCTCTGCTTCTGATTGCCAGAAAAAACAAATGCTCTTGAGATCCTCAGATGTTCTTCAGGCTATACAACAACTTGAAATTGAGAAAAAAGGAAGAGGATGTGGGGTAGAGAAGAATTGTAAGGAAGAACAGAGCAGCAGTTTCCAATTATTGTTCCACACTGAGCAGAGAAAAATCAAAGACTGATGCTTTATGGCACCTTCTCATGAGAAATGGGTAAGACCCTTCTAAAGTAACATTTAAGAACGTGTGTGTTTATACGACTATTTATCTTGCTACATACATACTAAAGTTCAACAATTTAAAACAGGGACAAAAAAAGAAGAGGAGTTTAGAAGCACATTTTATAAAGCTTGATGAAAAACCGAAATCCTAGAAAGAAGCTTTGTCATCCTCAGGTTAGAAAGGATACCCACATTCTTTGCTACCTACCGACCTAGGACAGAACCAAATACCAGAAGCAACAAATACCAAAACTAAGCAAAATCAATTAAATAACAAATTCTTATTCATATTTAATATCCAAGAGTAAGCGCTTTTTCCCCCAATTACTAAGATATCTTGGAACTCAAATTCTTTCCTCCACAGTTACCTACAGCAGCTACAGACCATTCCCTATTTCTAGTCTTTTAGGATTAAATATTTAACAAGGTAAGAAATAACATTTATACTATTATTTTACAAAGGACCTTGGCTATCCTTAAGATGTAGAATATCTGATAGACTTCTGTACTCTTAACACACTGAAAATAAAAAACAGACATAGAAGAAAGCATTTTAAAATCTGACCGTTTTCTAGCAGAGCATTTAAAAAGGGAATGTAATTCACCCCAAATAAAATTAAGATCAAGCTACTTCCTTCCTCTTATGTTTATTTAACATTTAAATGCTCCAAAAGCTGGTGATGCCATGACTTTTACAGGCTGTCTAACATCAAGCTCATTTATCCCTCACTCTCTAATTATATCTCCCCTTAATACAATAGAAGCCATATCCATTCCACACGTAACAGATTATCATCTTTGCAAAGTACCGCAAAAATTATTATGGCCTTAGCAGTTTGTTCAGTGGAAAAGATACGGTGGTTTGAACACATGATATTTCTCTATTAACGAGGGACGAGGTCCTGACCTTCTGAATACATGAAACTGGATCTATTGCTACACCCACACAAAAGAAGCCACTGTGATCAAGTTTTTCTGGTAGCTTAGTCCTTGAGCTACTGTCTCCAGGAATTACAACTTGTGCTAACTGAAGCAGTCATCAGCGTTACAGTACCTGCAAAAGGGTCATGATGACTGATCAGTGTGCAGTTCTCTTTCCTTCTTTTTTTATTAAATAAATAACAAGGATGATTAATCATTTCCTTATTCATTGCCATTAGACAAAAGAAAGCCAATCCTAATATCTTTAAGCAGTCTCTTATTTCCATGTACAAAACTCTGTAATCCAATTTAAAATATCATCTAGATAAACAGGAGCAAACAAAAACCTCCATCATTTTTATCTTCTCCTTTAGCTCAGTTCTATAGTCTCCCTCTTCTTTTGAAAAATTACCTTTGAATTTATTTATCTAACAAACCAAACAGTAGCAGAGACAGGAGTAAGGATGTATCACATGATAAAATCACTGACCTAGTCTATCTTTTCCAAGTTTTAGAGGGATCTCAGACCCACTAAGCTAAGCTTTATTTGCAGGGCCTTCCCCTGAACGAAGGGCTTTCTATATAGATGTTGTAATTATGCATGACAAACGAAAATCTCAGCCTCCACATAACTACACTTATTACCTTAATGTTTCAAACAGAACCAACCAATTTTTGTGAACATTAGAGCACTAAAACCTTTAGTATAGCCACTGCATGAACAAAATGTTTTTATGAGAAGTGCGACGGAAATGGCACATTAAATATTAAAGCATCTGCCTGCACAGTTGAAGAGACAGATTGTTCTCTGAACACTGAACCTCTGGAACCTCAAACAATTGTGTTTTGCACTGTCACACATTGGTACACAGAAAAATTCCCACCTGCAATCTGCAACACTTTTTTTTCATGAAACACCTATTTAAGGACTTTAAATAACCAGCATGAGAGTTGACAAAATCAAGCACCATCAGAGAGACAGAACAAGGTTTCTTAAACAGCTACAACTACATTCATAAAACACAATTTAAAGTTATAATTGAAAGCAAGGGTAGACTTACATATGTTGAAGTCTCCAAAGAATCTGTATTCACCAGCACTGGAGGGGGATTTGCCTTTAAAAATAAAAAAAAAAATTTCACAGGATAAGAAAATGCACTATTAATGATAATTTTACAGCATTTAACTTGCTGGCTTTCTCAAAGTACTGTTAAAAGGTAGCCTCGCCCTGAGAATCTCAGAATTGACCTCCTGAAACACTTGTTGCTATCCTGAACAAATTGCTTCCCTGACACAAAACCACACCATTAGGGAAGTCTGAGATCATATTTAATACAGAAGTTCTGACATTTATTACCTTGTTTTTCAAAAGAAAACCTGAGTCATTCTACCATTTGACATGATGCCAGTTACCCCAGTACTTGTGGTGTGATATGCAGAGGTTGTTTTACCACTCAGTATCTCAAAAACAATTTTTGGTGGATTTGTTTTCCCTTTCTTTCCATCAGGAAGAGTCACCGCCCCCCTCCGCAAGCTGCAGAATGGAAACATGCAGAAATGCAGCTTAGGGAAGAAAGGACCTACAAAACTGACTTGCAAAAGCAAATCCACAGCAGACATTCATTTAGCACACAGCAGCACGTGCTTCCATCAGAAAATTTTTAAGGATTTACAGGCCATAAGCAGTCAGAGATTATTGCTAGGAAATCTGAAATAATGTTAGCATTTTTACAAGCCAGGAACCAGCAGAGTAAGTTTACACTTTTAGTCTCTGAGAATTTTTCTGTTTAAAATAAGATTTCAACTGAAAGAAAATCCATAGAAATTGATGGTATTTCTCTGAAATATTTCCAAATAAACAGATTTCTCATTTATTAATAATTACCTGCCTTTAAAATAGGCAGCATCTAGCCTACTATAGGAACATAAACAAAACAAACAAACAGTGTGCAGATATATTCCAGACTCCAAATACTGCTGATTATTAAGTTCAGAGGCATTAAACAAAGTTAATCTCCTAATTGCTTTAATAAACCTGAGGAGGTTTTTAATATGTATAAAAATATATTATCTTTAAATTTAAGACATTCTGTTTTTTAATCTCCTAGGTATGTGTGTGGGTAGAAATAAATTTAGGGATAGTTTAATAGGCTGCAAAAGAAGCCAGTATTAAACTCATTCAAAGATAAAGTTTAGGCCTACAAAAACATGACAACTGCATTAACCTATTCATATTCTGCTTTTTTGTTTCATTACTATGACAGCAACATACTTCTGAAGAATCTGTGATTTTAAAGGCTCCCAAACCTAGGAAGTTCTGATGACTCAGAAGTGCCTTTCAAAAGGCTGAGATGAACAATCTCCCATCATTAGACAGGAGCCATCAATCTGCTATCAGGTGTCAGAAATTAAGCCTGTGTCGTTTAATAAGTACTAAAATCAGGTGAGATCGACGCATGTTAACAGAGCAGACAATTAAAAGTAAAAGGAAACAGAAAGGATGACACATACGACTGTCAAAATGCCATCAAGAGCCTTTCTCACCCAACAATTCTCTCAATAGCAGCATGGGCACACTTCATGCAGTGAAGACATTAAGCACTAGTTATTAATGTCACAATAAAAATCTCTGTCAAAACAACACTATCCCTCACAACCATTTTCTGCCATTTAGTCAAATTTCCTTTTCTGCTTCTTATTCAAGTTCTGTTAAAATAAGAGTAAATTAAAAATAAGATCCTGTACTAAGAACCCAAATCTATTATGCATCACCAGAATTTATTGTTAAGGTTATAACAAATATAGTTAAACCATATGTTTTTATGGTTTTGCTGAGAAGAAAGCAAGGATTAATTGCTCAGTCATTTTCTTTTCACTTCATTTTGGAATACATTTTTATTTAATATTAGGGTTCTGTAACATCCGATTATATTAAACAGTGCCAGTGAAAGCTGATTCTCCATGATTTTTATTTTTGAGGCAGACAAGTGTTCTTCTTTTCATTTAAAAAAAATAAACTAAAAGCAAAATTGCTGTTAGTAGGTGAGGTTTGTTATGTTTGAGATACAAATCAGCCAATCAATGCAAAGCCCCTTCTGTAAGTCAAATGATTGTTCCTAACACTCCTTCTGCATTTATCCAAACTCTCCATCGAGAAGCAGCAATTGACCATCTTTTCAAAACAAGAATGAGAAAAGCTTTGTGCCAGGCATTCCAAAGGTACTGTCTGGACATGGCTGCACTGGACTGTCCACCTCAAATCCTGATGTGGGCAGAATCCCTCCATAAGAAGGAAACTATGTTCTGAAACTAATAAAATTTCTGGTCTTCCTGATGGAAGCAGTACAGGTGACAGATTCAAATAAACATACATCTACTGGAAACTGCACTATAAAACAGGCAACTGCAAACATTTTTTCCTAATTATGGATTATGCAAAAATTAAAAACTCAGCAAAGATTGTCACCTGTTACAAGTTTACTCAAGTAGCTTGAAAGTAAAACTTAAGAAAAAAAAATACCGGCATGTATACTATAAAATCTTCAAGTGATATTCTGGATAACTTAACTTCCTTTTTAAGTTAATAAATATCTGTCAGCAAACAATTCCAAACACTGACCCATCTTTTCAGAAGGTGTGCGCTCATCATTTCAAATTTCTGCACTGAAAGTTACAGTAAGGTTACAAAAAGCTAAAAGCAGAATGACAATCTACATGCAAAACCGTAACTGCTGCCTATCCTGGATTGTTCCATAGCTTGCCCTGCTGTGGTCACATATTCCAAGTTACATGGGAGATACTAACTCGTGTTTCCTCCCTTCACTTGTCTTGACAGGGTTTGGTTTTTGTTTTGGGGGTGTGTGGACATTATGGGACTTAAAGGATGAAAGCCCAGAAGGGAAGCACATTTTATGAGCCGAATGTGTTAGGAATGGAGAGGTAAAAAGATCCCTTTTGTATTCTAAATGCCCCCCAAAACAGTAACACCAACAAATGGCTGGAGAACATGACAAACACCATGCAAGTGCAACCAAGGAAAGACACGTATTAAATATTTATATGAGATGAGAAAACATTTTCTTTATAAATAAATCAAGTAATAACACTTTAGTAAGGATGAAATGGCTCTAAAGTTATTATGTGAACACAAAATATCCTATTGCTTATTTCCATTCTTTTGGGTGTTTTTTTCTTTAGTTCTTTCACAGTTTACTAATTACTCCCATATGAAAATATAAATATTTAAATGGATTAAAAGCTGTCATAAAATGAACAAAAGTTAGGGTGAAATTTAGTGTATTTAACAGTTCACCTCAAACCTGAGAGCGGAGTAGCAAAAGGCGTATTTTAACAAAGCAATAAAATAAATTAAAGAAATAAAAGTTGAAGAGGTTTAAGAAAACAAAACAAAATGGAATAAAAACCTGTGGTATGGTGGATGGGATGGTCTCAGCAGGGACTGGTGGGACAGGGATCACAGGGACAATGGGAGAAGAGGAAGGAACAGCTTCTGTGGGCTAAAAATCACCAACAAAATGTCAAAAATAAGGAAAACTAGAAAAACAGTTTAAAACAAACAAGATTCAAATTTAACAGCTTAAACAACTACCAACTAGCACACAGATGTGGAGACTCTAAGCACAGCGCAGACAGTGCCCTTGGCCCACGCTGTACATGGCAGCACATCCCCAGCACAGCACTGACCCGAAGTCGCTGGACTGCCCAGCCGGTTCATTCCCACCCAGGCACTCCCCTTCCCCCTTCAGGACTGACACTTTGGGGTCCCACAAAAACCTGCTCAGGCCAATCAACAGACTCGGGCTTTTTGTGGGCTGGTTGCACAACAGAATCCCGTCACCAATATCCAACAGAGTGCAAAAGCAGTGAAATGGGGGCTGAAGGTAATAGCAGTCAACACAGTTAATATTCCTCTTTGATAAACAGGAAAAACTAGAAATACCTTAAGGTTTCTAAACTTAGCAAAAATCAAAGAAAATCTTTTAGTCAAATGGGTAGAAGGTCCTAAAACAGATTCAATTTCTCTCTCAAAGATCTTCACACAGGTTTACCAAACATCTACAAACTCCAAGAATTTGATCTTAGGAATCTTCATTAAAATAATATTCAGGAAACCTAGTGACACTTAAGCTGCAAGGGAATAAGATTCCAAACAGCATTTTGAGCAAAACGTTGACTCAAATATTTTTGAGATGTTCACATACAAGCTGTCAGCAAACAGAAACTGCTGGCAACTGACATCAAAATTACAAAGCTGAACAGCAGATCAAAGCTCTTGCAATTTAGTTGTTCCAAGACAATCTTGTGATCTTTAAAAAATAATGGAGCATAATGACAAAAGAAAATACTAGATTCTGAAAGTGAACAAAAACACCAGAATGTAACAGTATTAAATGTTACAAGTTTGAGGTATTTCAAAATACAAAGCAGCATACACCAAGAGCAGCATCAAATTAAAGAGTAATAGCAAATAATGAAGAAACCTGTAACAGCCCAAGAACAGCAACACATATTAAATATACATATGGTATTTCCACAGGGTTTTTTCTGCTCAAAGTCAAATCACCCAAAATGAAAGCTGGTGAAAAACATTGCAATTATTGAAAGATGCAAGAACAAAATATATTTGGTATCTTGAGAAGTAATCCTAATGTCATTAAAGCATTCTGACATCTATGGACTAAAGCACAATATTTCGAGTGTTTAAAAAGAGGAATGTAGGGGAGAATCTAAATTGGTCTAGAAAAATATTAAGATGCCTTTTGCAGAGGATGCAGGAAATGCTCAGTGCAGTCAACCTATGGCTCCTGAAAGAACAACACAGCTTTTGGAGGACAGATCAAAGTAAACAATCAAGCAATCACTCAGCCCTATAAATGCAAAAAATAAAGCACCCCTTTAAGTCTGCCTTGTTCCAAAGTAAGTGGTTTTCCATGTAGATACACACTAAAAATCCTGTTAACCAAAATTTCGGATATACACATACTACATACCAAAATACAACACAACACTAAGGCTGAAAAGCTAAGCATTAGCATTACAGTTACGCTCCTGCAATAAGAGAAAGTTAAAAACCAATTGAAGTTATTCTGACATCCTGACCATTCACTTCCCTGACCTTCCACCTGGCAAAAAAATTGACCATTGTTGCAATGGATTTCCTTATGTGCCAATCAACCTGCACCCCTCTCTTTGCACCAAATGTCAGCTTTATTTTTCTGCTTCCTTTCTTTCCCCAATTCCTAACTCTCTCCCCTCTATGGGTTTCTCATCCCCAAATGCTTCAA
This sequence comes from Pomatostomus ruficeps, assembly GCA_013400735.1. Classification (NCBI taxonomy): domain Eukaryota; kingdom Metazoa; phylum Chordata; class Aves; order Passeriformes; family Timaliidae; genus Pomatostomus; species Pomatostomus ruficeps. Next base: position 54,910 of record VYZT01042191.1, on the reverse strand, counting down.
AAACTCTCACAACCGGTTCCAAATTTTACCCTTATTATTTTAAAACTGACTTTGTTCATAGTCCTTTAATTCCTCCAGGGTCCAGTCTCATAAGTTATTCATGCTGTCATTGTATTTCCCCTTTGTGCTGTTGGTTTAGGATCCACTGAACCTTAAAAGTTCCCTGCTCCTCCAAGCATCCTGGCAGTGTTCCTGCAGAGCCTCCTCCACTACCACACGGATGAGGAAAGAGGCAACAACACTGGCAACCACTTCCAAAGGCTGTGCAAACCCACATGAAGGCAGACTGTCTTCACTGGAATGCTTCATCGAATGCATTGAACTGAGGCAGCCACTGTGGCTATCACAAGGAAGGACAGTGCAAGAAATTAAAAGATTTTTCAATCATAGATAAAGAAGACCTAGAACGTCCTTATAACAGAAGAACAACGATTTTATTTTATTAAGATACACAATCAGTCTGCAAATGATTATACAATACAGGTACCTATGACAGCACCTGAATAAGATCCCAGAGAATCATCTCTATGCTCTACTTTCCAGGAATTTCCAAGAAACTTTCGTAATTTTTAGGAATTCTCCAAACAGACACTGAAGTATTCTGAGAAATAAAAGCTTATTCTCAAAATAACTTTCAATGAAGATGTCTGACTAAAGCATTTAATGATCCTGCAGCACACAATTATGATACATAATGCATAACTTGAACTATATCTCACTTGAACAGACCTGACAGCCTAAATAAATGTGCTAACACTTACAATGAAAAGTCATTCTGTTACAATAGTATAAAAAATTACTTGATATTTATCGAAGTATAATGATGGACTTTAAAATTTATATTAAAAAATATAGTATGTTTACAAAAGCTAAGATAACAATGCATTTAAGTGATCAACTGAGTGCCTCCAACTAACACTGTGCCCAGATGTTGTGCAAATTAAGAACACACCCACTTTCTCAGATCCAGATGTGAAAAGTAAGAACATATCAATTTTCTCATGTTTAACTCACACACAGTAAGTCCTTCTGTGAGGAAATCCCAACTAATCTGTAGGTAAATCAGAGCACCATACACATCCTCAAGGAAAACAACTAAGCCAGCAAATTCTATAACACTGTTCCTAGTAAAGTATAAAAAGACACACTTTGGAGATCAAAAACTAAGCAAACCAAACTTTCCTCCCTTTCAAGAAATTACTGTAAACTCTCATGTTGTACACAGTGCAGCAACCTTCACTGGAAAACATAAGAGCAAGTATTCCTTTGTTAATCTGATTTCAATTATTGCTACTTTGACTTCTAGCAATAAAATACAAAAGAAAATTAAGTAAGGAAGCCATTAGAAACAGCAGGGATTAAACTACAGAAAGAAAAAAAAATGCAACATGCTTTCTACAGCTTGCATCAAAAATGCACATCTCCAGACATGGAGTGCAACACCTACCTTTCCTAAAGAGCAGTTAGAGCACGAGCCATCAGACACCCAACCACTCGCAGCTTTTACTTTTGCTGTGCTTTTTGTAGGGCTCTTTTTCACACTGTCACGGAGGTTTACAAATTTCCCTCTGTGTTTGGCAGACACCGGCAGTGTGGAGGAACTGAAAGGTGCCCGAGTACCCAGTGCCCGCTGCGGGTGCCGGAGAGGCTGCTTTGGCTGCACGTGAGGATTGTGACGTATTTCCATCCTTGGGCTCCTCGTTAAATCGGAGAGCTTGAGCGTTCCCATCTCACCACCATGAGCAGTCATCAAAGGAGCAACACTAATAGTCCTTTTGGCAAAAAAAAAACCAAAAAACCCCCCAAACAAAGAAAAAACCCCCACCAAACCAAAAACACCCAATCAAATGATGGAGGGAAAATAAATGAAAATATTTCTTCCTGAGGAAGTTAAAAATATGTTTTCTAGATTATGGTCATAGGAAGAAACCCTACATGCTCTGCATTAGCGAGTTCTGCATGTTGTGTGCTCTCTCACTCTATTTAAAGAGCACCATTGAACCACCACACAACAGTCAATTTGCTGGGTGTAAATAATCAATGCAATGCACAAATTACTGAATAGAGGGCAAAAGTCATCTGACTATTATAAAGAAGCTACTAAAGGTTATTTCTCCCATAAGCTCCTACTATCCCTTAATTTTTTTCCATTTTACCACCTCAAAACTTCTCCAAGGTTTAAATCTAGAAAATTTTAAAATTCTTCTGCTTTTCTGAACACTTCATGGGGGCAGAAAATTAATGAATTTACAAGAAGTTTATGATAGAAAGTATATGAATTGTGAATGGACAGATACATTGTACAAGATTTCAACATTAAAATTTCAAAGAAAATAAATTTGTTAATACCATATTAATAATAACAAGAATAATTTTATATTAATAATTTTAGGAATTTTATTTCCATGAAATACAGCAGCACCATAAAACCAGAACTTTAAGGCACATACTGTTTAAAACAAAATATTTTTAAAAATTTAAGACGTTTAAATGAACGCAAGTTTTTTATTATTCATTCAATTTTTAATGCCAAGGATGCATGATCTCTATATTACATTTTTATTCCAATATTCAAAACAAAAAAAGCTCCAAAATTAGTCCTTTCCCTCTTTCCCCCCAAAAAATACAAAAAGAAGAACTTGCTTGATTAATCAGATTGTTGAATATTTAACTTCACCAGCCTATTTTAAATTCTAAAAAAAGGTAATGGTCAAAGGTCATTTCTCAGCATCTATATGAAAACTGACAGCTAAATACAGACACCTATATTCCCATATTTCTTACAGAGGCAAGAAGTGGGCTCAAATCAATGGCCACAGAGTCTTCACAGCAGGGACACACAACCAGCACCTGCACAGCAAGCACCATCTGCCTCTTGCCCAGTGGGTCTGCTCTAGGAATGTGCTGTGGATCTGAGTATCTGGTGCTGGCTGTGATGGCAATGAAGGACACCAGCCCACAGGAAACACAACTTGGTTAGGTCAGCTGTACTGTATTTAGACAAAATGGAGAGATTTCATTAGTTTACAACATTAACACAGTTATTCTCCCTCTCACATTACACCTTCCTACAGCAAATGTGAATATTTAAATTAATGAGTCAGCATAATTTTTACGTTCAGAATAAAGAAATAGACATACGGACCTAAGTACAAACGTTTCCAGTTATTTACAGCATGAATATTAAGAGATAAACAGGTCCTGACAGATGCTCCTCTAATCACCAAGAGCTGCCATCTTCTATCCAGAGTGGATGCCATCAAGAGCTGTAGAACATATCATTAATGCAATCTTCATAACGCAGAGACAGAAATGATTCTGGCCACTGACAGGAAACCCAGAATGCGTTGGCCATACAACATTCTCAGACTCGTGCAGGCGCATGGCAGGGATCTGTTAGACCTGTGAAGCATTTGGGAGTTGCAGGACTCGCTCCCACCAATACAGGTGGGCAGATGCACCCAGGTTGTTCTGTTCCAGAGAGTCCAAGAACCTCTGGATTTTGATACTTCAGGGCAGAGGCAGACATGAAGATAAGCATGTTGTGAATGTGCATGAAGGGAAATGGTTCAAAACCAGCACATCACAACTTTTTCTCCTTTGAGAAATGTCCATGGATGCATTAATACTGAGCAGCTCTGAGGCACATTCTCCAGCCTGCAGGGATTACTTGCATGGAGGCCGTCTGGTGTTGAAGCCCCTGTATCAGCATCCTCTTTGGCAACAGTGTGCTAAATGGCAGCTTTTGTCAACCACAAACATTTCTTTCCCAGAGACATTCAAGATTGCTTGAGGTTTAGCAGGATGCATTTATACCCCCCATTTTAGTTTCATACCAGTACCCATCATGACACTGTCTAATTACTAAAATGTATAAAAGAGGCAGCAAAGGAGTTTGGGGTATAAGGCTTTTCTCTAGTGTACATAATAAATTCCCAACATGATGTTCCAGATTCAAAACCAATATTTTATTCCTGAAGGCATCAACTTCGTTGAAAACACGTAGTCTTGATTAAAACAAAAATAAATTAGCTTTTAAGAGTGCTAAGTAAGAAAATTGAGGACAAAGGGAACAGATGCTGGGTACCATATTCTTGGAAACTCAGCTGTCTGGCTTCCTATGTTCTCCTCCAAACAGGAAAGGGGAAGACACAATGCAAAAGATGAGATAAAGGAATTCACATATCTCAGTGTGCTTTCAGACACTTTGACTTCACTGGCAAAAGACTGAACATGATGCAGCAGAAAACTGCTAACAGAGTGATATTTTTTTTCTGGAAGTCATCATGCCTTTGGTCCCTGAGGTGATATCAATAAGGTATCAATAAGTAACAGAAAACAAAAACTTGAAGGCAATCGCAGTTCCAAAAATCTGTTGTCCAAGCACCAAAACATAGTCAGGAAACAAGAGGTACAGGCCAAATACCTAACCCATGCAAGGCTGCACAGTGTGCTATGACAACCTCCAGTGAAAAAGCTCAGGCTGCATTGAAATTTCATGTTATGCAAGTATCGAAAGTGACTACAGCATAATCAAAGTGTATTAATGCTTATATAGAACAATCATGGTGCAAACAAAATGAAAACATAACCAAAAAAAAAAAACAACCCGCAAGAGAAGACAAGAAGAATGTTATTAAAAGAGATTAATCAGCTATTTGAGAGGCATGGGGATCAGTCTGCACAGTTATATTCACATGCGAGGTAAGACAAAGCCTGCCTTGGAATCACACCAGTAGAATAAAAAAACTCTGGCAAAGCAGTGGGACATATGCACAACCCAAAGCTAGAAAACGCAGTTGTGTAACTGAAGCTACACAGTTTGGCAGATCATCTTTTGACTGCAGAAAGCAAGTATTCTCTGCAGACCGCTTTAATTACTAGCATGAGCTGCTCTACTCTAATATCAAGGGCTAAGTGATTTTTCATAACCAGAGGGGGTTCGGGATCAGGTTGTGCTTTCATATTAAATACCAACTCTGAACAATTTGTTGCTAACACAAAGCTGAATCATCAATATTTTATTCTTTGAAATTACTGCATCAAATATACAGTGCACAGTTTGCAGCAATCTGTTAAAGTACCAGTAATCTTCTATAAGTAGTTTTTCTTCAGGAATCATTTTCTTTCCACATTCTGTACCACCCACTCAATAGCTAAATAACAACAATACACATAGAAAGGGAAAATAGTACTAATATTTAACCAGCAATGTCTACAGCAAAGGTCTTTGTAAAAGCTTTGATGACCACGTTTCATTACTTCAAAAAGCAATTCTAATAGCTGGAAGAATACTCCAAAAATAATTTCATACTTCACCCTTCCCATTGCCTTCAAGCAGATACTACAAAATCAGCAACTTCTGTTAATAGGACTTGACTGATGAAAACAAGCCCAACCTCTTCTTGAAGGCAGGAAATAAAATATCTTCCAGAGTGCACAAAACTTTAAAAGTGATAAGAAACAATTTTGATCCAATACCCACTGACAAAGCCGAATTTAAAAGGCATATATTCTTTCTAGAGATACATAGTTTAAGGTCTGGCAGTGTAGTTTTGTATCCCTTCTCTGAACTACATTTAGAATGCCACAGGACATGTCACTAGTGAAGTGTACTATTTTAAGGACTTTGCATCCATCTTCCTCAAAATCACAAAAGTCAATACTCAGCTAAAAATACCTTCAGGGATTTATAGGCTGTTTTGTGGAGTCTGACAGTGATAAGAATACAGCACAACTGCCACTCATCCTCCTTCCCAGTCCATGCTATCCATGTATCCTGCTCAAAGGATCTGTCTCTGAGCACATAGCGAGCACTAAACTCATGCACCATCTTTGTCCTGTTCCTCCCTACGTCAGCGTGAGCCTGCGGCCTTGGCATGTCGTCAGTACCATGATGTCAGTACCGTGATGTCAGTGACTTGTGTTGTTAAGCCATAAACGTAAAAACATGCATAATTTTCCTGAGTGTATTTCTGTACTACTTGAAACAAAATGTAGCTTCAAGAGCATTTGAAAACGAAACATAACACAAGTACTTTCCAACAGCCCCAACTGAGTTTCAAAGAAATGAAATCAGAAGTCACCAAATTTCACAAGAGCTAAAACCATGTAGAACTATCTGAACACAAGCAATCATGTTTCAAGTCAATTATTATTTTGAAATTTCAAACAACATTCATACACCAAACCATCATGTAACACAAACGGGTTACGATGCTGCGTGTGTCTGAACTTTGAGAACTGCACAGGCACAAGCCCTAATTCAGGCCAGGCAGGAGTCCTGAGCAAAAGCTGCTGAATACACAGAATGGGAAGCAGAACCATCAAACAAGACAATGCTATTAATACAAGAACAATTCACTATTACCTGACCAGGGCAAATGACAAACTTAATCAGGATGGCCTCAACCCATGGTTGGTTACAATTAAAGCCTTCCTAACATTCCGCACTGATGCAAAGATAACTTTGGGTTTTTGATTTGTGTTTCTGACTCCTACCCCTTCAAAGGGCTCTTCCATAATTGAGCAAAGATTGATTACCATGGTGTCCCAAGGATGAAGGAATAAAAACCCCTAGATCTCCACAATGATATCCAGGTTTTTCCAAAGAGAGTTTGGACAGAAAGTACAGGAACAAAGAAGCTGACTCTGCAGCCTGTCAGGGTCTGCCTACATGAAGAGGGTTATGTTAGTACACAATGGTTTAACAGCGAGATTTGTTCATCTTGGAGCTGTAACATCAGGTAAGTACTGTAACAAAGATACGAAAGTTTTTCTGGATCCCCAAAAAGAAAAGACATACCCACTCAGACCTTGTGGATTAAAAGGACTAGTCTAAATGCCTGTGAATTTACTTTAACTCTCACCTTTTCCAGAGTGAACCACGGCTCCTGAAAATCTTATCTATGTGAGCACTCTGTTTTAAAGACACACCATGAGCATGCTAGATATTCTAAACTGTAAGGGTTATCTGCTTGCTTGATTTTGTGTTGGTTGTTTGGTTTTTTTTAACTCAGTCAACAAATTGATTCTCTAACCTAGTTTCCTCCTCAAACCCCACAGCATTTTACAATGAACTCAAATGAACTTAAAACTCTGAACTTAAAATATAAATAAATAGCTTTGAAGGGGGAAAACAAAGATAGCAGAGTATCAGTAAAATCACAGATGGTGAGGATGAGCTGAACCGATTTGAAGACAAACACGTAATTTATTTACTGTTTCAATTCTTTATTGCAATCTTTATCTACAGAAACAGCCCAGTGAGGAGCAATTTGCACCACAGTTACCCAAGCCAAAATAAAGCAGCAAAGGCAGTGACAGACAGCTCCCTACTTGCTGAGATAGTCTGTAGCAAAACTAGGGTTTTGTGTATGAGATGAATGAACACCCACAAGGCAGAAATACGAACCTGGACCTACAGAACTATCACCAGTGCTGCCCCACAGTGTATTATGGTTGTTCGAGGAGTAAAACTTTCAGGTGCTGAGAATCTCGTGCAAATACAAACAACAGTCTCAATAGAACAAAAGTTTCAGCAACCAACCTGTTCTCGCTCTGTTAAGATCTAAAATTGGACTCTTGAAGACGTGCCTTACTGTCTACTTCTTACGTGAAGTATTCAGAAAGACTTACTTAGCTCAAATTAATTTGTTCTGTCACATCTTTCAGGGACTGAGTTTAATCTCAGTCATATTCCAGATCCATAATATAAAAAATGCACACAAAGTTAATATAAGTTTTAATAAAACTAATTTGTGGCTTTTGTTTTTCAAGTACTAAGCAAAAGTCCAGCACTGAACCCTTTGCAGCAAGTTAGGCATCTATATTCACCAAGCAACTCAACACTCTAAGCTCAATACAGAATTACAAGACTCCTCATTAAGTTAGTAAGTGCTATTGAGAGTGAATTTAATACATTTAATTTGCAACTTAAAGCAAGGCCTAGAAAGCTCCTTTTAAATAACATCAGCCTTAAGAATAATACCTTTCATTATAATGCTAATGTATCCACAAAGAAACCAAGCAGGGTTTTAGCATCAGAAAGATCCAGACAAAGAAAAAACATATTATAAGACTTTATTATAGAAAAATAATGGCAGCTCTTGGGTGTCAATATTTTCATTTATTATATTCACAGTAGAAAGGGTACACTGTGCTAGGAAACTGAGATGTGATAAACCATTCACTCCTAAAAACATTAAATCAAGATACAATATTAAAGGTTGGGTACTGTTTGCATGTTTCTCAGAACACATAATTTGAAATCATTTTTAAATTATTCAGGAAATAAGCAAACCTAGACAGAACATTCATTCTGTTATTTATAATTCAATCAAATATCAAAGAAGTCCTATACCTATCTAGCTCTGATACTGACAAGTAATCTCGCTCAATAATAGAAAAGTGTCAATTAATTATCAAAACTATCTCACTACTCTTCTCCAAAGTTTTTTTGTTGGGAATTTTTTGAATTGAGTAAATCTACAAGAACCGTTATTCATAACATATGAACACATTGCATATGAACCTCATCTAAAGTACAATTAGGATAAGAAACATTCAGGTTCACTTACTTACAGCACCCCACTGCCCTTGAAGTGCTTAAAGGACAGTCTTAAAATGAGGAGTAATGAAGTGATCTGAAGCAACTCTGTGAATCAGAGCTAGAGTTTCCTATTTTAAGATCATTATTTATTATTTTATTGACAACTGTATTAATCTATGAACAATCTATTATCCGTCTAAAAATATTTTTATAAAATAAATAAATTTGCCCTAGAACACTAAGCATGAGCAGGACATCATTTACCTCACATTAATGAACAGCAAACAGAAAACCACACCAGGAAAGTAATCTATAACAACCCACTAATTAAAATTCATTAGCTTTCAGGACATAAATGTCAGGAAAAAAAGAAAAATTAATTACTTGATTTACGCTTAAATTGGTTTTATACCAAAGCCACTTCTTCATTTACAAAAGGCTTCATACATATCAGTGGCAGTAGCAGTTTATCTTGACACGTGCTGAATTCTCCACAAACGTACACTGCTACTTTCACTGCAGCCCTGGTGGCTTTGTGTTGCTACCCACAGCCACGGGCTCGGTACCTCAGCTGATTTCCGTCACTCTTCTACCACGGAGACCCTACAAGCTGGGGTGACACACTCAGCGTTCTGTGCTCATATCAAACTGACCAAAACACCCATTTCGTGTGGCACTTCCTTGCCTTATTTACTCTGGATAAAAGGAATATTAACTGTACTGACCTGAAAAAAGGTGGGTAACAATATATATTGCAAGTAGCAGCTTAAAGTTCCAGACTATGATAAAATATATGAAACAATGTATGCTTGTGTTATGACTTCACTTCCATTAAGTTTTGGTCTAATTGTGACAGCATACTACCTTACACAATCATTTCTGCCCATTTCCCTTTAATTACAGTAATTAAAGTGCCTAATCTCCAACATGTTTGAAATTTCAAATTCTTCATTACAAGAAAAGTCTGTAGAAAGGACTAAGACAAGGGGTTTGATTTCTGAATTTACAATTCAGGAAAAGCACAACAGGCTTAATCAGAGTCAAGAGTCCCAAATACTTCAAGAAAATCCTGCCGTTTCCTTCTTTATAATCTCTAACACCAACAACACTACAGAACACATTTCTACTAATGTTTCAAGTCCTTAAACAGTGAGAAGCTAGGAGACATCAATTAAATCCTTAAATAGTTTAAAGGAAAAAAAGAAGTGAGGTTATGACCCGCATTTATTTATCTACCTACCCCAGCTACTGAAAAAGCACTTTCTTCTATCCTCAGAACAACAAGATACTAACCTTTAGCCACACTGTTATAATACTGGTGAGGCCATGAGTGAAATTCCGAGTTTCAGGCTGACTTTGACAAGTGAGGTTCCAAAGTTTTCACTCTCGGGCCTGTGTCCAAGCTGCTCCTTGCCCAGACTGCGCTAACCTGGCCTAGTCCCTGTCTGCCTCTATGGATTAATGAACTAAAATAAAATAGAGTCAACAACAGAAAAGACAAATCTGACTCTTCAATCCAAGTCTATTTCCTTAAAAAAATACTCTGAATTCTGTTTGCAACACCAGCTTGCATTTAAACAAGCTTTGAACAAAATGCAGAAGAAGAGGTCCCATAACTCCAATTCTCCTCCCCCTCATTAGGCTATAAAAAAGCAGAAGCTGCTCTTTCACTGTTGAATCCTTGCCACTAGAAAACTGCTGGCCAAGTTCATGAAAACTCATGGACTCGGCATTATTAAACACACAGGTCATCTCCAGCTCTTGGAATCCCTCTACTGGAACAGGCAGAAATCTCTGGATGTCCGCAGAGGAAGTATCAGCTCTGGCCTGGGTTAATGCTCTTCCCTAACCCTCTGCTCTGGCTGCTGCTGAAACCAGGGCACCAGCTTGACAGACATCCCAGTAGTTCTCTTCTGCAGTTTTTCTTTCCCAGTGAGCAAAAAAGCAAGTAGAAAATTGTATTTTACAGTACATTCTACTTCATCTGATTATGGTTGCTGCAGTTGAAGAGCAAAAGTTGATAGAAATTGAGCACTGCAACAAAGGCAAAAATGAGCAGGTGAAGAAATAGGATGAAACAAGCGAAAAACTAACACTAAAAACTATGAAAGAAGAGAGTGGACTAACAGAGATGTAAAAACAAATAAAGAGGTAATGCTATAGACAGATAACTACTTACTTGCTTTAAATTTCATGAACCAGAAAACAAAATGTATCTTTTTGTGCTGGTTTCTGAGGCTCAAACCCAAATTAGCAACTGTCAATTAAGTTTTTCAAGTCCTGGATTATTCAAATTTAAGTGACAGCAGTTATGTATGGTGGGAAAATTAACACCAGACCAAACCCAACCTGCCAGCACTCCTGCCACCTCCCAACTGCATCAGAACACAAGATGATTCTGTGGTTCCAAGATGGGCAGCATTGTATCTACTGTACTTAGGAGATGGTATAGCAAGGAAAAAACAAGAATATTTCTTATTCAGACATGCCTTAGGGCAACAGCTGAGAATTCACCTGTTACTGGTATCATTAATCACATTCTCTGAGACTATTAATCTAACCACTAGTCCTTTCGAGATACATTTCAAGATTAATTCCTGCCACTCTGATCATCTCATGACTGACACATCACTCAGGGGATGAATCTATCAGATTGCATTTCCTTTGGAGACTTGGAGATTTCTAGGTCAGGTGATCATGATTGCTGAGTGACACATAACAGCCAGAAACTGAGATTCTGTTCCTTGCATTTAACTTGCACTATTGCTAAGCTTCCGAACATGCTCTACACATTTTTTCCGGTCCTTTTTTTTTTCCTAGTGTAATATATTCAAAAACATCAAATAACACAGTGCACCACAGACAGAGATAAATTATTCTGATAGTTCATGTCCTCTCCACTGGAAGAAACAGCTCTCCACACAAGAGTAAAAGTTGCCATACTGGATGAGAGCAAAGGCCTACCTGGTCAAGAGCCTTACCAGCAGTAAAAACTGACAGATGGGCAAGTAGGAGTTAGACACATGCCCAGTAATGTTCCCAGAAAAGCATCTCAGAACCTGACAGTCAAGGTCTTCCTGAACCACTCTGTAATAGCTTCTGTGCCACCTGCTCTTTGCAAATCCATTTAACTCCACTTTTAAGTCATTTTCTACTTGAGTCTTGAAAAAGAGCATTTTGTCCACAATGTTTTGTATCAGTGACTTACACAACTTTAGAAGACATTTTACATGACAGTTGTGGCAGATTTAGAATTAGATATCTATTACAGAATTTCTAGTTGAGAACCCTCTTAATTACGTTTCTATTTTGTAAGTCTTTATCATATTTTCCCTCTCTTCTTTTCTGGTTTATTTTTAAGTTATCTGTCCCTATAGATAACTAGATTATTCCTTTTGATGCTTTATTACCCTTTTTTTTTTTACTTATTCTATATCCTTTCTAAGACAAAGAAAACAGAACCCCCACAAAATGTGAATTACACACAATCAATACAGTTAGATCATGTTCTGTGTTATTTGCTACTACTTCTTTAATAATATCCAACATTTCTTTACCCTTTTCATTATTGCATGGTACTAAGGTGACATTTTCATACCATCATCAGTGACAATTCCAAAGTCTCTTTCTGGAATTGAAATACTTCATTTGTACCCTCACATATCCCTTTTATCTCATGGCACCATTTATTTTAACAGGCTTTGATGCATGAACCATAGTTTTCAAGGACTTCTGTAACTATAACAACCTTCTGATGACCACACCTTCCCATGTAGATGTTGATCGACAAGTTCCATGTGTTCAAAGATGTCTGGATGATCTGCAAGTCCTTATCTACCCATTACAAAAAGAAGCCGACTTGTCTTAAGAAAATTTGTTTATCCATCTACCTGTTAATTCTTTTGTAATAATAAAGAATTTCCCAAAGTTCGTACAATAAGGAAATCCGCCCTGCTCAGGTGCAGTCTCGGAGAGCACAGCTTTGCTCCTTTTAAAAAGAGCATCATATTTGCCCTTTCAAAATTTTTATTCTAGGAATACCAAGACAGTTTAAACAAAATGGTCACACACAACATAAGAGACAGTTCAGGCATATTAAACACAAGTTTCATAAGAAATCCTGAATAAATGTCATCTCCTGTTGATCACATGTGCCTCTTAATAACACATTAATCTAAATTCTATTGGCACCTGAGTCTTATTATTTTTAATACAGTAAAATGAGTAGTAGGAAATACTCTGAGCTCAAAGGCAGGACAGCCCTAGCTAGTTTTCTGCCTGGAGATAGGCATCTGCTTTGGCATTCCACACATATCTGGGAATACAGTTTTAGGTCTGTACTATCACCACCTTCATCAGCAGTATTTCATGGTCAATTTGCATAGCACTTCATTTAGCAGCTAACTACTCAAGTGCTGCTCTGTAACGAGGCTTAATGTGCTCAGAGTCTAAGAAGCTGTACATAGAGTTTTCCCCCACTGCATTCATCTTTTTAAATTACAGAGTTAAAAGAAAAATTAAATTCAGTAGTGAAGAAGTGCAATAAAAAGAAGGGGTTTTTTTAAAAAATATAAATTGCTTTCCAGCAGTTTACAGCTTTTAAAGAGCAGTTTAAAGCCATTATATAAGATGCCGGATCAGAGATTGTGATGTATTTTGACATTCTCAAGTAGAAACTTTATTTATCATTGTAATTTTTATATGGGAAATACTAATTTATTACCCTGTTTTGGCAACTACATTATGTCCCACTAAGCTTTTAAAATGCTTATTATATTAGTATCATTCTTTAAAATTAAGTTTTCTATCTGACTTGGAATACAGACGCCTTTTTCTACTAAGTTAACAAGCTTTCCAGTTTTTGAAATCTATCCCTACATATTTATAGTCTGTGACCATATCATCTCCCGACTTTCCCTTCAGATGAACTAAGCAGAGGTTCTTAAGTTTTCATTATAAAGCAGGTGTTCCTGAATATCATCTACAGTTAGAGAACACTTTTCTGAACACTCCAATCATCTCTCATGATTTCAGACTGATTACCCTTCATGCTACACCCAGAATCTAGAGTTCCTTCTGTCTCCAATGGGAAAGCTGACTCCCTTCTCACCTGCTACATCCCACTGGGTATTCAGATACAGTTAGTTATCTAAGAAAAACAACTACAATTTACTTAGTAAATTAAATTTGCTTTGAAGTAGAACTGTACCCCAGAAGCAATCTTTAAGGCAATCTTTACTCCCCTCCCTACTTTGTTATGAAAGCCAAACACTACTACCTGGGAGCAACGTAACACAGGCTCCTCAGCTGCCTTCTGCAGGCATCAGTCTTAGAGACACAATTTTAAATAATCAAATACACACACAGTGAGGCAGCACTGATAAAGAGAATAAAGGAGGGGAAGCCAGAAGACTCATCCAAAACATTCTCACAGTACAGCAGGTTCCAGGAAATGCCACACAAAGCAGTGGGAAGAAAGTGAAGATTCCATCATCAAGGAAAAATCCTGTACTGTACCTGTATCCCATAAAATGTCTGAAGTCCTATGGCACTCCTCAGGCAGGCCTCTAGGCCGAGGGCCTGAAGGAGAGCCACACAAAGAACCACACCGAGGCAGCAGCAGGAGAGAGCAGAAAAAGAGAGAGGGCAGAACCCTCTGACTTTTATTTATATGTTTTCACACATCACCGTGGATTGGAGGTAGAAATTACCATCTCTCATAATCCACTGGTCAAAGTATTTGTCAATCATATTTCTCCACCCAGTATACTGGAATTCATAACATAGATACAGTTTAGGAAAACAGATAATTGCTAAGAGAAGCCATGGCCATGTTTATAGAAAGGATTCTAAGAATATCACAAAAGGAAAAACACTGAACACTGCAAAGTCAGGGCAACAAAGTCCTGCTAGAAGACTGACACAGCTGCACAGATACTAGTCTCCAATAACAACAATAATACTAACTTCCATACAACTTTAAAAAATATTGGCAACTTACAAAACAACCCAAAACTTAAGCTGACTATAAGGACATGAAAAAAAATTAATAAGCAATTCTATTTTACCAGTGTTCTGATATACCTTAAGCTATTTTGCCCTGACTTCTTCTTTTTTTTCTATGGAAAGTATGTATAAGGTGATCCAGTTTTATGGAAATCATTGCTTAAATGTATCATTTCCAAAAAGACCATTGCAAGGGACAAGAATATACAAAGGAAACACTTCAATGGAGCAATAGACTGAAAATTCATAAATATCAAGATCAGCTTACAAGAGACAAAATGAGTCACAAATGTGTTATCTGTCTGGAGAACACGTCAGCTCAACTACATCCTAATGTGCAGTTAAACACCAACAAAAAGAGAAGGGCAGCAAATGCACAACAGAAACAAGCTGTAGAGCAAGGCTGATATATTAGACAAGTGGGTTGTAGGCAACGAGATGAAATTCAATACTGACAACAAGTCAGATGGAATAGCAATAAATTGCACAGAGCCACCCTGAGGAATACCAAACCAGAAAACAAGTCCAAAAGTGCTTTGGTTGGTGGCAATTTTTTTAAAAAAATATACAAGATAGACAGAAGGGAATCCTTGCTGTGCTTCCAGAGGATTCTTTCAGTCCTTCAAAGTGTGCTCTTTTGATATTAAGCCTTGAGTTTGCATCCACAAAAACCTGGTACGTGGAAAGGAGCCTTAAGTCTTTCCAAAGGCAAGTGACAGAACTGCACCAGTTTGGACATTTTTGACAGTTTCTTAGGGAATGAACCATCACATGGTCTTATGGCCATGTTGGTCAAGCGGGGATTAGAACTCGAACAACTCGAGTACCTATGGTAGCAGCAGTTTCCAGTAGGTAATGCTGGTAAACCTTAATGAGGCACAAGAAAACTTCTGTGGCTCAGCAGAGTCAGGAAGTGCTACTGGTTTGTCTTGGAGTCCAAGCAGTTCCTGGAAGAAACTCCTCCAATAGTAGCAAGTGGTGACCACTTAAGAGGTCAGTGGATGATCCCAAGTAAACAAAGGCATAGTTTAAAAGATATTGCAGCTTTCTGAGTATATCAAAGAGTAGGTGATTATTTTCTTCTCTTTTTTGCCATGACAATCTACTTTCAGGGAGAATATTGACGTAATTCATTTTGACCTGTATAGAAATGACTGGTGCTAATGCTATTTCGGGAAAGACCAGAAAAAGCAGATCCTCAAAAGGATTCAAGGACGACTTGCTAGGTGGCGTGGTATTAACAAGTCATCAAGTCTCAGTACTAAATTTGGCCTCTGTATTACATTTTCTGAGCTTCCATGACAGATGGCACAAGGTTATCAGCCTTTGTTGTGAAACAGGAATGCTCCTAGCCATTTCGTAAGGAATAAAATGGAGGAACAGTGCCAACTGATCAGAAGGATTTCTCCTAAATTCTAACTGGAGAAACCTGTAGAGCATTCCTGAAATCATCTATAGAACTATGCAATCTTCACTTGAATTAAATCTGAAAGACTATTAGAAACAGCATTAAAGGAAGCATTCGTCCTCAAGGGAGGAATGCATCCACTGGGATCCCTCTGCTATAATGCCATTACAAGATAAGCAAAATGTGAATTATGTGGTTATACCAATAAATAAGGATGAGGCACTTCATTTCAATTGCACATGAGAAATATAACATGAGGAGGTTGATGTTTTCCTTGCATTTTCATCTTTTGCAGATCTGTCAAAGTAATTCAAAATTGAACTGTACTGAAAATGCTTCACAGTATGATTATGCTTGAAGTTCAGCAAACAGCAGCATGTTGAAATTAGTCTGAACTCTCTCCCAGGGAGAGGAGTGACGGACACATCCTTCACCCAGGCTATCAGGCCCATCTTAAGAAAAAAAAGGGAAAAATAAAGGAGTTCAAGAGCTTACATGCTTCACCGAAAATTTTAAAAAGTAGTTGTTATTCATCAGGAGAAATTTAAGTTCCTTCTTTGATTTGGAATACAGATAAAAGCAGTGGCCCTGGAAGAGGTTCTAGGAAAAAGAACTAAATTCTTCTCAAAAGATACTGCGTAGTTGGTGTGCACATAAAGATTTCAATTTCTCTTGTTGAACAAAACCATTTCTCTCCTTCTGTTACTATAAATCCCAGAAGGGCTGTGGACATGGAGTTTACCAGGACTCTGAGCTGGGTATGAACTAGAAGTCTTAAACTGCACAACACAATACCATGTCAGCTCCCAAACATGGATGCACAGGTCATTCTAAAAGACAAGGTCATGTTTTCTAAAGGCATCTCCTTAGTTTCTGTTGAGCTAAATTCTTCAAAGTAAAGGAAATATCCTGCCCATTCTTAATCATAATTGAGAATGCTCTTGATGATGTGGACCAAAATAGAAGAACAGGAAGAAGACTGTTTTCACTTTAGATTCAGTGGTTCTGTTAGACAGCAATTTAGTTAATAAATGTATTAACTGAAACATGTACAGCAGCTCTGGCAGCAAAACAGAAATGCTATACTACAGGAGCCATGCTAGAGCTGTTCAGTGAGCTGACAGCTGGTGAAAGACAGACTGGCTTGTATTTGACTTTCAAAACACTCTGTCAATCAATACAAGCCTCAACTGTGAGGACAACTATCACAATATAAAATAAATTGGGAAAGTCATACAACAGCCCTAAAGAGTCCTACCTTTTTCACAGGCTTCCATGCACTTGGCTTCATACAGCAAGACCTTGTTAGTCCACCTGAGTCATTAGCCGAAGACAATGGATTAAGAGGGGATCCAGAGTCTGCCTTGCCTGAAGATTCAGACTCTTGGGCACAGTGCAGACAGAATGCCCCTGTAGCAGCAGCAGCAGCAGAACTCCAAAAGCAAAAAATTCTGTGTCTCCTTCTTTGTTTACCAGATTTCTGACTCATTCTGAAAAAGTAATTTTCTTGAGATACAATGCAACAGAAATATGAAGAAATTTTGTTACCAACTCTGAGCGAGACAGAGCTGTGAGAGAACAGGAGAGAGAAAGTGGAACCTAAACCCCTCTGGCAGGAAGCAGTGCCGGCAGGTAGCTGGAGCACGGGCTCAGTTGTTATCAGCACCGCGTGCTGCAGGTGATTAGCTGAGGTAACAAACTGCACATGCCAGCACTGCAGTCCCACAGGGCTGGAAGGAAGCAGCACGGCCCCATGGCTGCAAGGCCTGACCTGGGAGAGGGGGATCGTTGCCTACAGCAGGGAAACGCAGGATGCTAACGGAGTCTGCATGGCATCACACGAGTCATGGCAGGTATTCTTAACATTTATTGACACTACCAGGATTTTAAAACTGCCTATCTCTAAAAGGTCAAGCAAATTTCACACTCGTAGGAAGTTTTCATCTCTACTGTACACAGAAAATGTTTACAAAATGAACCAAAGGTTCCAGACAAAGCCCTTTAATGCTTTGGTTAAAGTACCAAGAATTTCCTACTTTTTAGCCTATTGATTGGAACGCCTATTAATGCATTTCTGTTACACAATAAATTCATACTGTTTTTATCTCTGCTACAATGTCAACTTACAGAAAATGCAACCAGTAGCAGAATTAAGATTTGCAAAACAAACTCATGCTTTTACAAACGTGTGATTTTACATAGCTAAAAATCCACAATAAGAAGGAAACTTAGTACAGTAAAACTCATGTTTCAGTTTCAGAAGGTGCTTTGTTATAGAGAAAATCATCCAAAGCTGCTTTCTCATAATATTCATAAAGCTGCATTCATCATAATATTAGCAGCAACAATATATAAATACTTCAATATATATCAAAATACAGGAAGGATGATAAATATTGCCATAAGAAATCAGTTTTTGAAGAAGTACAATAAAAGAGGGATTAGGGTAGAGACCTGACTTTTTTTTAATCATTATCTTTTTAACACACCTTACAACACCTCTATATTCTTGTGTGATGAGACATAGCATTTTGTACATGCTAGAACTATGTGCATAATATCTCAGTGACTCTGAGAGCAATAGTCTAGGACTAATGACACAGTAAAACTTTTATCAAGATCTTAAAAGGAAGATACAGAAAGTCAAGAAATGACTGAGCTCAAGCAACACACAGAAGCAGTTGATAAGCTCTGAAATTTAAAATTAAATTTTTGAAATGGTTAAGTGGATTTAGGATGATATTTCTGCCCTGCTCCTTCTCATCTTTCCCAAAAAGGCCAAGAAAATAGAAGTAAAAATTAGCACAGCATATTCAAAGAGCTAAACAATTTTTCAGTATCAAATGCTGCAAATGTGTCATGCTCAGTTACAAGCTAAGAACAGCTTCAGTGTGTTGCTGTTAGAACCAGTTTAATGATGTGGGATTCAGACAAATCAGTTTCTGGATTTGTAGCACAGAATGGGCCAAATACCTACAGCTAAAATGTTTTCTGAGACATGACAGCTGGATTGACTGGCACGAATAGAGGCTTCTCAGAGCTCTGCAAAGACATCAGGGAAAAGCAGTGCTCTGGATACAGGTATCTTCCTCGATGCAAGATGCCTATCTCTTGTTAGGACAGCACTTTAAATTATTCAGTATTTCTCATTTGCATAATGGCGTGTTTACTAAGCTCATGGCACAGTTATTCACCCTTGTGGCAGTAAAAATTTGTTGCATGCTTGGTTTTACCCTTACCTTCCATTTTATACTACAGATTTTATTAAAGGAATTAATAAATTTGCCAACAAAAAATCCATATATCAGCTCCTAATCAAATTCCTTAATTCTTCTAATTGAGTGACTAATACCATACCCCAGAGAATGAGAAGGAAGAAACCGTAAAGGCCTTGAATTCCTGAGCATGTTAAATCTACTCCCAGGACTCATAAAGAAGTCTGGTGTGGTTAGCTGGGCATCATGCTTTTAGGCATGTGTGCATTGTTCTGGGCAAAACCAAGAGATAACTACAGCAAAAAGCAGGGCTACCATATCCATCATCAACTGCAGCCTTGCTTCTTTAGGATACAAGACTCTACTCAAAAAATACCCTACCTCAAAATCCAAAGTCCTCTTGCCACCTTGCTGGGTGAGGGAGACCCAAAGCAGGTCCCAGAGAAGCACAGTGTTCTGCCCCATCTCCAGGAGTCATTTCTCTTTCACCAGAGATGAGGGAAGGAAACAAGTGTGACCATTTCACAGCATCTGAGGAAGCCAAGCTAATGAAGGGCCAGCTAAAACTGGGGGCTTTGTAGCAGATTCACAGGGGAAGCAGCATACAACTTATTTAAAAACCACCAAATCGATTCTGTATCTGTTAAAAATCATGATGCCACAACAATAAAACTAAATAAAGCCCATGATCACAACTAAAATTTCTACAGACCAGGTTAGAGAAGTGCCTCACATCCAATTAGTTATTCGGACCCTGCAAATGTGATTACATTTGAGTGATGGGGATGTATCTCAGAGGCATGAATAAAAGGCATCCAGGACGTTCAGAATACTACAACACAGAACACAAACTGAAGAGAACTGAAAAATAAAATTGCATCACAGTGAACAACATCCAAATGACTTTTTCTCTCCTGAGGCTAGAACAGCTGCAACGGGTGGATAAGGTACGAGCACAGTACAGCATCTTACCAGAGGAAGCGGCTTCAACAACCTCTTATGTTTTTTAGTGCATTACTTCTGAATATGCTCATTAAGGTTTTTTTAACAACCACTTCAAAATATTTTATGTTTTTTCCCCTCCTTCTGGCCATGAACATGCATAAGCAGTTCTTTTAATGAAGAGCTATGAAAAAATCTGGCAGGCTTTCCCAGAGGTAAGCAATCTTTTTCATAGCAGAAAAATAGAACAAACACTGGGATAGTCACGGAATCATGGCTTTGGTTTGAAGGGATTTCAGGAACTTTACCTGGTCCAACCCTCACTCAAAGCAGAGGTTATTCCATATTTTATTTATCAGCAGATTTCTAGGACTGACTAGTCAGTCCAGTTGCAAGCTTCAACCATTCCAATATTACTTCTTCAAGCTTTAAACAAGTAAGACCAAATACAATTTTTAGTCAAAAGGTTAATACTGTATATTTTGACTTTAAAAAAATAACAGTATTTAAAAGCTGTTATATCTACCTAATGCATCACTTGGAGTTGTGTAATGACCCATTAAAGAAACTACAGGATCCATCTTCCACATCATGTACAAGATGAAAAAAGAAAGTCAAAAATCCCCTCTAAGCTCTCCTGTTCATTGTTTACTCCAAATTCATAAGCAAAAAAACCCAGGCAACAATAAGCAGACTTCAAAGGAAGTGTCAGTTTATAATTTTTGAAACAACTACTAACAGACAGAAATTTTCCTAATAAAATTACAGTGTCTGAGGGTAACAAATTTTTTCTTCTTTTGTAAGTTTTTGTAGTATTTCAGGTTAAATCATTCAAGACATCTTGACTAATGATGAATTTCACTTGACAGTAAGCCAAACAAACCTAATCTCCCATGTTTAAATAATTCTGACATTTCAGCACTGTTCCATAGGTCTTAGTCATATATTCCAAAGAGATACTAATTTTCTAATGCCAATAAGGTTAAACTTCTCTCGGTGTCAACCTCAAGAACTCATCCGAAAACCATACACTGAAAAATTTAGCTTGCTTGCTTTCACCTGACTTAGAATGATGATTAATACAAACATCACTTAGAGCAGATAGACAGTGAAGTTGAAAAATGTCATGTTTTTCTTACAGATTGCACTATTGAATATACACCCTGTATGCAAGGGAGACATTCCTTCATCTCATTCGTGGATTTTTAGTAGCCA
The DNA here is from genome assembly GCA_013400735.1 of Pomatostomus ruficeps. Taxonomy (NCBI): domain Eukaryota; kingdom Metazoa; phylum Chordata; class Aves; order Passeriformes; family Timaliidae; genus Pomatostomus; species Pomatostomus ruficeps. Next base: position 33,573 of record VYZT01042191.1, on the reverse strand, counting down.
AAAAACCTAGAAAGCTGTTACAGAAATAAATTTGTTGTGTTACCTAGAGTTAAGGTTTTAAATTATTTAATTCTTTAGATAAAATTCCTTAACCATTAAATACGTAGTCTATTTGATTTGACATCTTACTAGAGCTATAGAATTGATATTTCTTAACTACGTTATTGCCCTCCAGAGCTAAGCAGCAGAATGCAAACTACATTTTTCAATATTTCACTGTTTCATTAGAACATCTCATATTTAAAATTGCTGGAGGCTCATCACTTGCAAAATAACTTAAATAAAAATCAGACCTCATTTAGTGTTTCCATTTTCATGCTTTAATGCTAGAAATTATGCAGGGCTCTTTAAAATATGAAAATGAAAGCAGACAGAAAACACCATTCATAAATAAGAGATTATATGAAATCATGCATATATAAATAATTGCTCTTTCTGACTAGCAAATAACCAGAAAACATGCAGACACAATCACTTTAACAAGTGGCAGATTACCTGGGTGGAGCTGGCAGCGACAGAAATGCAGTCAATGAAACCATGTCTCCGAGTGAAAAATGCCACTATCTGCTGCCACCGGGAAGGCTCAGTCCGTAACTCATCTGTTGAGCCTTTCTTTGCCCACTGCTTCTGCTTGGGGCCTACAGAGCTGTGGCTGGAGCCAGTGTTGCCTCGACTGGCGCGAGAATAGAGGAGTGTGTTATTTCCGAAAATGTAATTCATCTCTGCAGCTCTGCAGGTGGTTGCCAGGCAGTCTTAATTCCCTACCAGCTGCTGAGTGGTGAATGAGCAGGAAAAAAAATGCAGATAGAATTACAGCAGCATCGTTTACAAACCAGGAACGAAATTCTTGCTAGCCGATGCTATTTTTCTTCCAAGGCTTTCCACCCTTACATCCCCTCTCTACCTGTGATTACAATGATGAGTATAATCTTGAGCAATTTTTAAAAAAAAAACGCAGCAAGCAAAGGTTTTCCTTATTTTTCCTTTTCAGAACGCACAGGATGAAAACCTTGCTTTCTCTTCCTAGCTGCCAACAGATATGTAAGGGAAACCGGGTAGCAGGTACAGTGCAACGTTACAAATTCACAGCTATGAGGATGGTGGTGGATGATAACAGCTACTGGGTGGAGAAAGCACAGATCAAAAATAACCAAGTTTCAATCACTGCCTGTAGAAATATCCAATAGCATCTTTTCACTTCCTTGCTTGCATAAATTATGAACCTGAAGCAAAGAAAACAGGGAATATAGAGCAGAACTGCACTTGTTCAGATTCTGTCTTTATGAAAACATTCCATAGAGCAAAACGACTTTAATACCATGTTCAAAACAAATATTTAAGAAACAACTGTTTGCTGGTTTCTTCTTGTTTTTCCCCATTCTTTTGTGCATAAAACAACTATAGAGGGAGTGAACCACAGTGCCACAGAACAATCATTTTGTGTTGTGTATCAGAGCATGTCTAGTGAGGTTGTTCTGCTGTGGTTTGGGGTTTTTTTAATCAGCAAGAAGGTCAGAGAGACTAAGATTAAACACTACGGGTCCACGTTCTGTTGTTCTTATTCTGTGAATAACGTATCACATGCATAGCACCTATGCCCAAATTTCTGTGACTTCTATAAGCATATTGTGAAAACAACAAACATATGTATCTTTGTGATTCAACATTACTTCTCAAAAGTACCAGGATAATTCAAAACCAAAAAATTCTTACTATTCGCAAATTACTTTTCAGTAAGATTATTTTGATTTCCCACGCACATGACAAGTATTACTGTTATAGGTGTGCATTTTTTCTGCTCTCTTCATAGTAAAAAAGAGTTCAGAATAATTATCTGAAAGATTACATTGAACTCAAGTTACCTTACAGAACTCACCATTCAAATTTTTACAGTCAACTATTTTTAAAAAAAATCCTCACATCTGAGGGATTATTTAGGAAATCAGTAAAATGTCAAGCTTTCAGTACCAGCTCATCTCTGGAAAGCCAAAAGTTATCAAAACCATTCCTGGTATATTTCTACATCATAATCATAGCACCAGGGCAAGCATTTTAAAAAGGCAGAAAACTCTCCATATGATAAACAAAGGCTGAAAAATTCCTTACAACACAGCCACAACTTACAGCCACATAATTCTAAAAATCCACTGATTCAACATGTTGTGCATTTCAGTGGGGTTACCAAATTCCCCCACATACTTTTTGGGGTGAAACATAACCTACTGTTTAACAAGTTCTTACTGACAGCTATCCTATTCCGAGTAACAGTGCTTTCCTGCTGGCTTCTATTACCAGCAGAAATAAGAAGTACATTAATTGAAAACTGTCGTAGGGAGATCAATGCACCATTTACTTCGAGTCACTGGCACAGCTCAATAACACACCACATGCCAATATTCTAAGCACACCTTTCAGACAGACTTTATTAATATTTATAAAATACAATGGCTTATCACTGTAAATCATATGAAACTGGGTCTGACTCGTGCAGTGTCCTTAAAGCTACGAGCATAAGACAGATAATGGAGGTTGAGAAATGCCTGAGACACAGTAGATACAATGATCCTTTCAAATGGACAAGCTTTTTATAATGGGAAATTTTTCACAGGAAGAGTGCAGCCCTTCCCGAGCCCTACCTTTTTCCAGACATAAAAAAATACCTAGTCTGAAAAATGCTATGAATTTATTACCAGAGAAATTGATTAATTCCCTGGCTATGACTTGAGGTGTTTGGAACAAGGTACAAATGACACGCTTTGAGTTCCAAGTCTTTTTATAAAGAGTCAAGGTGAAAATATTTTTTATCTTTTTCTACATATGGCCTTGAATGTCAACACACAAGAATTTGCCTAACTTTCAAAAGAACTTCTTCAAGAATCCATTTCTCTCTCTGTCTCCCCCCATAGGCTCCAACCAGAAAGTTACATGGAAGAGTATTGTTTAAAATTCTGGAAGAAAACACCACAATATATGGACCAGCAATGACCCAAGTACCTATTTTTCTTGCTGTTATATCAATCTGTCTGAAGACAAGAGAGGTTTGCTGTGTGTTAAGGCAGTTCCTTTCAAGGATGATTCCCACAAAGGCAACAATCCACTATGGCATCAATAACAAAGTGATTTTAGAAATCAGCACTTCAGGAAAGCACCGTATGGACAAAAAGCTTCCTGAAAGTGAAGCGGTGATGATTTAATTTCAATTGAGAGAGAAATCCAGAAAAGTACTTAAGGAAGGGGTTATGCAATCCCGCTGGTGATGCAAGACAGCAATCTGTGTCACCTACACTCCATATGGATGCAATGATATCGAGCAAGATTTGCTGACGCCTAAGCAGATACAGTTGCAGTTATTTGTAGAAGGAGCCGGTACTGTGGGGAGGAGAGAAACCCTGGTTTTTACATGTTACAAAGCAACATGAAGATAAAAGCAAAGCACAGCTCCAGAGATGGCACAAAATCAGGATAGCACAAAGGAGTCCAGATTAGAAGAATGGTCACTTGTATAGTTGAAAAAACAGAGGGAGGCAGTAAAAACAAGGGCTCATTTCAGTCAAAGAGCATTTCAACAGAGGGTCAAACACCTACAAGTAGAAACTGGAAAAAGTTCTATTTGCACAGAAACGGCAATATCCAGAGAAAGGAAAATCATCAACACAGATGTCGCAGCTGGAATTGCATCTGTGAATGATTGCCTCCAGAGCCAGGAGGCAGAACAGGGAGGCTCATCAGGAAACTGCAGGAAGTCCTAAAAGGAGTGAAGAGCTTCCATCACCCCTTTTTCTTATTCTGGATATTGAACTGACAGGGATAAAATTAAAAGCAAAGCAAACAAAAAACACCACATACCAAAACAAAACAAAACTGCTATTTACTGTTAGGCAAGAATTGAGAATTTGCAGATTTGAAAAGATTTCCACCCCAAAACAAAACAGCACATAATTAAGATTTCTACATCAGTACGTCTATCTGTCTACAGGTTAAGAAATTTACTATAAGATTCATCTGCATTTGTAGTAGCTGCAGAGTAACATTATTTGGGTTTTGGCCAATTAGCAAGATACAGTAATGGTTACTAAGGGTAAAAATCAACACCAAATACTTGGACTAGAATTCCTCCGACTTTATATCCAAGCAAATTGGTATTATCAGCTTGCTGAGACAAGAACATGACAATGCTGTATTTATGCCTCAGATAAAGGTTTCCTGGGCATAACTTTACAAGCATAATGCACACCTAAAAATTAAAAAGGCACAGCAATAAAAATTGTTTGTGAACAGAAACAGCAGCTATATCTCAATTATCCTTTCTAAAAAAAACAAACAGTCCCCCTGAAGCATTTGAAAAGTGTCTTTTATTAGTTTTACTACCATTCTGCTAAAGAGAATATTGGCTAAAATAAGCACAGACCCTAAAGGAAAAGAACCTGATTGACTTAACAGAGAAAATTCAAGAATCACCTAAAACAATGGCAGGGACCTATTTTATTTTATCACTTAGGTTTTGATCAAAAAAACACAGATAAAAGAAACGTATAGAACTTAGATACGCAAACCTAAGACTATGCAACTTCTTCTGGCATGGGAACAAAAACAATACTGAAAATCTAGATACAAACTCATGCTTATTTCTTACACTTTTCAGAATTCTACATTTAATAAACTTTTAGTGGCATAAGTCCAAGTCTCATTAACAAGTATATGCAATATTCTAAGCCAAAGCCCAGGAGTTCAGGACTCAAATACTGTGGAGATAAAAAACATGTCAACCGTTTTTGCTAAGAGATGCTGGAAAGTTTATTTTAACTTTTAGTTCAGATAGGAACTGAAGGATAGTTCTTGACCAAGTGTCATTCACATAGTCAATAAAAAGCACACATCTTACTGCTGAAACTAACTTATAAGTAAACATCCCAGCACAATTATTCTATAATGATCTATTTTAGTATAAATATTTAATATAGAAGGTCATTACCTTATTACTCACAATACACCTCAGACAACCTACCAATCTGGGCAGATTGAACTGCCTGCTCTTCCGCACCCTGCTCATGAACCTCCTGCCCATCCTTTTGGCACGCCAGACTGACAAAAACATCTCGTGTTTAATGCAAGTCTCCTTAGGCTTGCTTCAGTCATCCAAATGAACCCAACTGCACCAAGAGCTCGGAGAAAATCTGGGGTGAAAACAGTGCAACCCGTTACTGGGACAACTTGATGCTGATTACTGTATCTTAGGTTGTTCTAATGTTTGGATTAATCCACAGTCCATCTGTTACAGTTTTTCTTTCTTGTCTCTGTTGACAAGAATTTATTGAGCAGATCCATATGGAAAACTGGGCAGATTTGGTCAACTGATTCTTACTATAAAACACAAACTGACACCTTTGCATATATTTCCACATTCTTCAGTTACAGGAAGTTTAAAAGTAGTAACCTACCAAGAACTTGGGCAATGCATTTTAATTAAAGACTGCAAAACAGTTCCTCTCAAGTGTGACCACCAAAAACGATACTAGTCTCAAAATAAGTATGTCTGAGGGTATCTTCAAGATTTTCTTTATAATTCCCAGTATTCTAGGTACGTTCCTAACACCAGAAGCACTGTCTTTCTGCTGAAGATGGCAAAGCTTTACAAAGTCCCCAATTTAGAAAAAAGTAACAGATTGCAACCTTCTCACAGTCATAACCCATCTTGCAAATTACATGTCAACTGATCTTTGATTTCTAAATGGAAACAGTATCTTCAGCTTCAAGATAACCTCACCTACCTGCTCAGACTGCAACAGGACTGGAAAATCTACTGGGGCAAAGAGGAAGTTAAAATTACTTTGACTGTTGGCTAACCTTGAACCCGCACGGTTCAAATCATAAAGACCATTTTAGCCTTTCTGAGAGCAGAAAAACTCTCCCAATTAACAGAGAGGGCTATTTTAACAGAAGGCCTACAAGGTCTAAAAGACTTCTGGAGAAGCACTTGAGAGAACAGCGGGGATTGAAGGGAAGACACACCAGGAGAGAAAATGAAGGGAACCTATTACGATTATCAGCACAAGATCTGGGTTCACATGGAAAGGAGATTGTTGGCATCGAAGGAAGGATGTGTGAATATGCACATTTCTGTAACAGCTATTTCCATACAGATTAATGGGAAGGAGTTAAATAAAGGTGCTTGTTTTTCAGTTGAAGAAAGAAACAATGTGATGCTGTAATATCTTGACTGGTATAGCCAGAAACCAAAAATACTATCAGCAGTTGAAAGATTATTTCAAAGCCAGAGGCTGACTGTAGATCACTGTGTTTATGGAATAGAAGACAACTATCACCTGCTTAATCTATAGTTCTGAATATAAACTTTAATTTCTGAAATAACCATTCCCTAATAATTTTCATCATTCTAGAGACTCAGCATTACTGACTACAGTTTCACTGGTATCTCCTGAGTAAACTCCTTCCCAAACCAAGGGGTCAAACTAGTTCATTCTTTACTCCCCAGTAGCTGCCCTCTGTCTCTGACCATTCTTGTTGTTCTTCTTTAAGTATCTAAATTTGGCTACTTAATCAAGATAATGAATGGTGCAGATTTCTAGAGTGATGAGATAATGCAGTTTTATTCCCATTTGCTTCTCCGATTATTCCTTGTATTCCATTTGCCATTTTGACTGTAAATTGAGTACTGAGATGATTATTCCATTAATCTGTTATAACCCTGAGCTCTTATTCCTCTGAGATAATGCAATGAGAACACAGGTTCTCCCCATCCATGATTACCAATCTTCTTCCTTAACCTTTACTTTCCTTTTGTTGTTGGTTTGGGTTTGTTGGGGATTTTTGTTTGCTTGGGTTTTTTTAACAACTAAATCCCAACATTATTTTTTCCTTATTTCATGACAGCTTAAGTTTCTCTATAATATTTTTTGAGTGCATCTATTGTGTGCATCTAAGAAAACCTAGAAACCTACACCAACAAAATGATCTTTAAGCACATGCTTTAAGGGATTTGTGCAGCAGAAATTCTCTTTGCAGTGCATTCATTGCTTTCTCATCTCTAATTTCTCCACATGCTCATTGATTCTGCTCTTTAGAACACTTTCACCGTATTTTGCCAGTACAGAAATGAGAGCGAGCTCCAATTTCTCCTCTCCCTTCTGGAAGCTATTTTAGGAACAAGTACCACCTTGCCATATCTCATTCCTGTGATACCAGTGTCAGGATAAGTAGGCTGCTACACAGCACTGCAGCACTAATAGATAAGCAGTTTCAAATCAGGGTTAATTTAAAACCATTAAGCTTAAATACCATTAGGTCCTGGAAATACTTTTCCAATGATGACTAAACATGTGAAAGAAAGCAGGCATACACTGAGTGGGCACAAGATATTTACTTCACAGAGTAAAACTACAGTTCATGTAGTCAGCAGAACTGCTGTGCTAGGACTACAAAGCCCGTCTTGGCAAGGTTTGGGTGCCTCTGACACTATTAGACATTTTTTTGAAACTATGTGTCCACTTAAAGTACAGGATATGGGGCACAAAACCACAGCTGCTGCTTCTAAGCAAGAGGAAAGGAAAGGCTGAAGGACATACTTCTCACCCTACAGGCACTCACAGCACTAGGTCAAATAAAATGCCCAACTAACCTACTGCCTCTCTCAGCAGTGACACAAGCTCCAACAGAGGTTCACAGAGCAAAGAAGGTAAACTCTTACTGCTTTTTTCTAATAAAAGACTACTTGTACTCTAATGCAAACTGAGCCCGAATACTTTCTCCCAGAACTGACAATGCAAGAGATAAGTAGAGATAAAGCACAGGAACACGGACACTGGGCACAGCTACTGCTTCAAAGGTATTCCTGGGGTGCTTCACTTGGGCAAGTTAGATAAAATTCGGGGGGAAAACTTGCATCTTTTTTTCAATGGGGAACAGTATTTCACAGTATTTTTCAGTTTGAAGCATTTCATTGTTTAGAGACAGGAAAACAGTAACTCTTTTGTATTTAATGTTATTATGAATTATGAAATAAAATATTATGAAGTCATAGTTTCATCCACTGAAGTAAGTTTATATAACCACGAGAGTCCTACAAATGCTTTAAACACTAATTCACGTGTTGTTCCCTTCGGTAAAGGGACATGGGGATTTTTACTGCATCACCTGAAGCACAAGTGCCCTGGTAGAATAGAAGAGCCCCAGCCATGATGACAGGCGTGTGCAGGAGATCAGACAGGCAGCCTGCAGCGGGAAGGCCAATCCCTGCACTGCCTGACCTGCTCAGCACTGTCTGTCCCCAGCACCCCTTGTGCAGGGATGACCATTGCTGTGAACCTGTGAAGACAGCAAAGCGGCCAACTGTGTTTTATGAAGTATGGACAAGAGTCCATCATCGTGGAACTGTAAGTTAAAAACTTCCCCCACCAACCCAAACCTACTTTTCACAATTCCTAGAATGTGCTGCTATTCCACTGACGATTGCACAAAGCTGTTCTAGAGATACCAAATATTCAACTATTCTTTAGCTCCTTATAGATGCACGATTCAGTCAACAATTAAAATTTTCATGTATAGGATGAATAAGCAATTTTAGGCCCCTTGCTAGACCAAAGCCAGTACAATGTTCCAACTAAAACATTTCTCTTCAGTTGCCCATATCTGTGACGTGTACGGAACAAACTGAGAGCAGGCATTTCCCCCACACCCTCTGAAGATTAGTGCTATGCTGAAAATCTCCAGAGATAGAACACTGAAAAAGATTTGATTAAAGAAAGAAGAACTGAAGAGACTTTCCTCAATCAGTATAGTCTAACTTCCTGTTACCACATACAGTCACATGATAGTATCATTTATAAACTTACTAAATACTTTGAAAAGTTTTCAAGAACTTGTGCAAATTTCAAATTGGAATTACGGATATAATGGAAATGCCTTCAATATTGCAATGTTAAGAATTTGCAGAGCAAGATAAAGATTTATCATACTAGTCATGGTGTATTTTTCCAGTACAAGATATATTTAGTAGCTTACAAATTATTACATGTTTCCCTTAGAGCTTCTGTATTACCAGTGAAATAATAGCCCCAAATACCAACACCCAATACACAAACATAATACAGAAATATATGGAAGCCCTAATCAAGTTCTACACTTAAATACTGACTTGCCATGCTACATCATATATATATGATGAATAATCTGTCAAGTACTGTTTTCTCTACATAAAGATTACTCTTTTTTTTTTTTGTCTTATTGCATCATGACCCACTATTTTATAGCCTTGCAATAATCTATTATCCAAAGCTTTTTTCCTTGATAAAAAACTTCCACTTGACAGACTAAAAACTTGCTTGGTACCATATCATATCTGTGACAGATTTCATTTGATTGCAGCTGTTTAGAAAACCCAAATTTTAACTCCAACCCCATCGCTCCGGAGGGGCTGTGATCTCGCTGTGCTACAGCGCTGAACTCGGCGTTCCATTGCAGCAAACCCTGCTGTAGCATCGCCATCTCGTGGCCAATATGCAGCGCAGATCATTTCCGAACCCTCAGCACCTCACATTGGAACCACACGTTCCTAGGTGGGATTTGGAAACCACATACTGAAGAAATTCTGGTTCTAGATGCCTACCTACCTGAAAATATTCTTTAAAACTTTTGGGGCAGAATATTTGTGAAGGATTTGAAGTTTGACCATTTTCACTATCTCTTCATGATTCTCTAATGTTGTCTTGAGTTTTGCAGTTCTTCAGTGTTTCTCTTTGCTGTAGTACTTTTTTACGCATGTTGTTGTAAACATAGCCATGTTTTTGCTAACTGTCCTTGTTGTTTTCATTCCATTCTCTTAGGCGGAGACATGTGATGGATTTTTCCTTTGACCAGTGTGATTGAGGGGTGGTAATTTCTACCTCCAATCCACGGTGATTTGTAAAAACATATAAATAAAGGTCAGAAGGTTCTGCTCTCTCTCTTTTGGCTCTCTCTTGGTTCTCTTAGCTCTCTCCTTGCTCCTCGACCTGGTCGGCTGCGTGTGTTTTCTTTGTGTCCAAACAGTGCGACATCTCTAACACTAAATATTTCTTTAAAAGCTGTTTTACAGCATTAGCATTCCATTTCACACAGTATTACAGAACAGAGGACACAAAATCTCCTGGGCCAAGTTTACTTCTTTGTAATTTGATACACAGGATGAAAACATTTCTTCTTAAACTGATGAAACTCCACTCTAACAAGACAAAACCTGTAAGTCAAACTTTAAACCAGTACAGCTCTTATCTCTTATTTCATGCTTATTGCAACCATGCAATATTTAACCCAGTCTGAGTCTGAGGTAGCCCATTCCCCTGTCAAGAACATAAACCACCTTCACTTACTACAGTACTTAACGTTTTATAAATAGCAATCACATACTTCTCATCTAAAAATTTGGGATACACATTTGTATCTTCAGTCATCGAAAACTGGTCTTTGAAATAGCATCCACCTGTCCAAGGAAGTTCTAAAAGTTGTTTTAAGTCCTAGAGTATTTGAAAGCTTCTCTCAATAAGAAAATGCAAACTAGTCAGAACCAGGCATCTCCCTTCCCTTCTGTTCTTCTATATTATTGCGCCATACTGCAGAGAGCTTGCTATAACAGAAGGGATTCCTCAAAATCCACTTCTACTGCCCTCTGCAGCATTGCTTAAAAAGCAACATATAACCATAAAACCACTGACTTCTTCAAACTACTAGCTTTGTATTTGAAATTTCAAGTGCATTTAACATTAATATTTATAACAAAAACCAATCTTCTCTTATTGTTTTATTCATATAATAAACACAACATTCTCTGCTACGTTTAGTTTCCTTAAGCAATGAACTATTGATGAAAACTCAGCAAGATCTCGTCTATCAGCCAAGACCTGGTCCTTGCACGGTGCACCAAGCCAACCTACCAAGTAAATCACAAAAAGCACTCTTACATCAGAGCTGTTGTTGCTAAATTGATATTCAGCATGAGCTATGCCAAAACTATGAACACCTTGCAGATTGTCAGGCCAAAAGCAGAGCAGACCAGCTGTGCCAATAATACAACAGCAACCTTGGGTTTTTCCTTCAGGAGAGAAGGAAGCTGGCAGTCAATTAGCATCAGAATTCAAAATTACACAAAATGCTGGTAAACAACTGAATCCTGGAGCACCCACACCAGTTTTCAGATGAGCAAAGCTTTGAACAATTTTAATTTACCGCACATTGCTTTGAAATTAATACAGAGGAGTTACCTAAAAATATCAGATATATGGTAAAAATGCTAATACAAGCTGAAGGATATTTCACTTGTGCACATTCTTCCCTATTGAGTGATCATTTCCCACCGTTTACCAATTTGAGAAAGATAATAGCAATCCTCCTCAAAGACCTAAGACACAGTATTTTGAAAAGCCTTCACCGTACTTTGTAACTATACTTAATTCTTAATTCTGCTTATTTCTATTTTGAAAATAGTTTTCTTTCTTCCAGTTTCACAGTTCCCCTCTTTGTCTTTTTGATCCCTTTATGCTTTCTAAAAGGCAAGACTAACTGCTCAAGGAATTAGGAAAAGCTTGTGAATAAAGAGAGTTGAATTTAAGTCCCCAGAGGAAGAGGAATTTTTTTATTTATTTCTAATGGTTGTACATAAAATGTGTTTCATTACTTTCCGAGTATCAATAAATTCAGGGAATTAGACATGTGAAAGTGTGTTACTGTGTGTCTAACTTCAAAAGCAAGAAAAGTATGAAGTCCTAGCCATTCCCAAAAAAGAAAGATTTGTCACGTTAGTATTCTCAGAAGGCTCTTCAGAGGGCAATACAGCCCACTTCAAAAAGGTTATTCATTAGGGCTTAAGGAATTCAGCTTGTCTAGCTGAAGACTATGGAAAAATACTGAGAGTTCATTACAGAGATATAAGTAAAACTAACTGGTTCAATATCTTCATATACATTTTAAATATTTTAGAAAAACTGGAAAGCAATTACTAAACGCATTCACACACTACAGTTGGATTCTACGGAATCCTTACAAGTCTGATAAAGAGCTGATACATTCAACAAAATTTTTCTTCATAATTTAAAAAATGGAAATATAACTAGGTTCAAAGCATTTTTTTCTTAAAATATCATCAAATGGTCTGGGTTGGAAGGGGCCTTAAAGATCATCTAGTTCAAACTCCCTGCCACAGGCTTGAACAGCCTCCACTAGATCAGGATGCTCAAAGCCCCATCCAACCTGGCCTTGAACACTTTGAGGGATAGAGCAGGCACCCCTTCTCTGGGCAACCTCTGCCAGTGCCTCATCACCCACGGGAAAGAATTTCTTTCTAATATCTAATCTAAATCTACCCTCTTTCGGTTTAAAGCCATTCCCCATCTTGTCCTATCACTACATGACCTTGCAAAAATTCCCCCTCCAGCTTTCTTGCAGCCCTTTATGTACTGGATGGGGCTCTAAGGTCTCCATGGAGCCTTCTGTTCTCCAGGATGAACAGCCCCAACTCTCAGCCTGTCTTCACAGGAGAGGTGCTCCAGCCCTCCGATCATCTGCGTGCCCTCCTCTAGGCCTGTTCCAACCGCTCCATGTCGTTCTTACCTTGGGGACCCCAGAGCTGGACACAGCACTGCAGGTGGAGTCTCACCAGAGCAGCGCAGAGGGGCAGAGCTCCCTCCCTCCCCTGCTGCCCACTGTGCCTTGGATGCAGCCCAGGACACGCTTGGCTTTCTGGGCTGGGAGTTCATGTGGTTGGGTCATGTCCAGCCTCTCATCCACCAGCACCCCCAAGTCCTTCTCCCCAGGGCTGCTCTCAATATACCCGCGTTTGTTCTTGGCCACAAAGGACACGATCACACACAAAGTGATGTCTAACAAAAAGCACTAACAAAGCTTCATACTTTTAGTATCATATACTAGAAGTATGAATTAAAGCCCATCTCACCACTCTAAAGCCCAAACGTTCTCCAGTATAAATAATTTCTTCACTTTTTCCTCAAAACCAGCCATAAATACTCAGAGGTGTTACAGGAAACAGCATTTAGTCTGACACACAAAAACACTGTGCTATTCGGAAAATGATTGGGCTACATGCATCTACTAACAGAGTAAATAAATCTGCCTGTTATAACCCTCTCCTAAACCTCACACTCAGTTTGTTGTCTTGATCTTTAAATCCGTTTTGAAGTTATTGAAACAATCTCGAAAATAATGGTGCTGCATGCTGAAAAACTCCAGAGACATACATTGCACTAATATATTACATACTGCACATAGAACCTCAATTAAAATATTTACTAGAGACAAACTCAGAATCAGCTCTACAGGATTCTGACCAAAATCCAAAATGTAATTAATAGCACAAACTACAGTGCCCCTCAAAACTACATCCAAAATCTTAAGTTACCTACAGCTGTTTCCTGGGCATTTTACTACCATGCACATCTAGTTAGAATGTGTGGAACTAAGTCAATGCTTTAATGTCTACAAATTTTACAAATGAGCAGTTTCATAAAAAATAGAAAGAGGTGTTTCATACACTTTTTTTTCCCCCACAAAATTAAATTCCTGGAGAACATATCAGAACAGTTCACTCTTTAACTTTAAATATGCCTACCTTTACTGGTGAAATATGAGAATGGGAAACAAATCCATGGACATTCTCAATCTGTGACAGATTCTTCTCCGATACATGAACCAGCTCTGGACCCGTCACCTCATTGGCAATGTGTGGAGAGCTGTGCTCCTGTGGCGGTGTATCTTCATCCTGATAGCGGTATTTCTGAAAAAAAAAACCATAGCAAAAGATCAGGCCACCACAGAAATGAGAAAAGATTATCCAGAAAACCTAAGTCAGACAGAAATAGTTATTCTTCTGACCTTGCTGACTTCAAGGCAATAAAATCTATAAATAAAAGTTTTGATTAGCATTTTTAAAGACTGGTCCTATCCAAAAATGTTTCAGCCCTTTTAGTCCTACCCGGAATTACTACAAAGCTACCTAAACCCCAGCAGGGTTTACTATGTCCATAAGAAGCATCCCAACATTTTCTAAGCACCTTCACTTTCACACACTACTACTCTACTCCCAAGTACAAACATAGTTATTAATAGTTTATAGGGAAAGCATGTCATGTTATTAAAGGTATAGAAAAACCTTCTAAACACATACTCATTTTAATCTTGGGAAAAGCTATTCCTGTTATTGAAGTATATTTAGGATAGAAGATATTTCCTTAAGGTTTCTTTTAAACAGAATTCTAAGATCTCCATACTACAGCTTAAGTCAAAACCAGACATTTTCCTGGTAATTCTTTTATACATCATAATCCAGGAGATTTCAGGTAACCCATTTGGCTGCAAGCACAGGAACACTACACCCAGGCAGTATCTGACAAACGGTGCATAACTTCTAACCCTCTCAAAAGTTACATACAATTTCTATTTCAGATTACCATAAGATCACCCCCTTCATCAAAAACTCCTACAATATTACAAATTAAGATCTACAGGATAAACTACAAAGAAACTGCTTGAAATTATCTACAGGAGCGTTACCAGCTTCCTGCAATGCTTAACACATTCTTAAACCAACTGTAAAGTAGAAGCAATTCAAGTGTATTTTCTCTAAAACTACTAAATAGCAGAGAAGCACAAGACACCTTTTCCAGCAGAAGGAACAACTTCAAAGAGGAAAGCAAGAGCATTAAGACTTCTGTTACCACAAACTCAACTCCAAACACTTCCACACCTTCTCCTTAGCTGGATGTACTAAAGGAGCAATGGTGAAATCTGACAGTTGTGAAAAATCGGAGTGGTTGTTCAAAAAGCCCTAACTTTTCAAATTTTAAGCAGAGAGGTTTCATGAGATAACCAACTTAATAGCTCACTACTACCAGAAGATAAAAGTTCTTTTTCTTTCCTTTCACTGCAGCAGTGAGATGCCGGATTGCTCAGCCTCAGACTGCTGCCATTCATCTTTTTTCTGAGATTGACTTGTTTTTCACTTATCAAAATAAAACCCTGAAAGGAATTGACATTAGCTCTCTAGAGCAGCCGTATTAAACATTGGAAACAGAGAAGAATTGTAATTTAAACAAAGTGTTGGCCAAAAATACATGGATACGTTACCAGAGTATAAATTAGACCACACTGGCAATTAGAGAAGATAAAGACTGGAGCTTCAAAAGCAGCAGAGAAAATGTCTTGCAGCATCAGAGAATGGAGGAATTCTGCAAGCTTAAAGCAGCCTGCTCCACTGATGAAGGCTCTATTTGGCTGTACTTGTGATCCGAAATATCCCTTGCAAACCTCAAGCTTTGATTTCATTATGAAATACAGAAAAATTACTTGAAAGTAGATTTAGTTTCCAGATCATTTCAGACAAGATTCTGTAGAAAGCTAGAAGTTGATCATTCCAGTTTTACTGTGGGGGCCAGGGCACATACAACAACATCCACACAGAAAAAACCCTGAATAAACTAATTAGTCAAAAAGTCACAGGTCAATCAAAACTAACTTCCTTTACAAAACAGTCAATACGTTCAGACAAAGCACAGAATTACCTTGCTTTTTTTTCCTGAAACCAGACATATTTATTAGAAGCAGTTACTGCACTAGAAACAGATACTTGAATATGACTGAGTGCAAACAGGCTCTAGATTTCACTAACATATGTTTACACTATACAGTGTATCAGTGCTTATAACAGAATAGTGCATATGAAGTTTTAATAGATCAGTAAGTCATTATTTTGATTAAGAATGAAAAAATGTTGTGGTAAAGAATCCTCCCCTAAAAGACACTGACAGGGCCTACAGTCTTCTCAAAAAAAATTTAAAAGTTAACTGCTAATTAGATTTTGATGTAATATATAAGATTGATTTTACTATTTGATATGAAGCTGTTTCAAAAGGACTTAGTGCCATGGTGGGGTTGACAAGGTTGTGTTAGGTCATAGGTTGAACTTGATGATCTCAAAGGTCTTTTCCAACCTTGTTGATTCGGTGATTCTGTGAAGTGACTGAAAACACAATATCCACACTACTACCTCTTCTGAAAGGTACAACAGCCCTTCACAGATACTACTTGTGAGTAAAGCGCTTTAAGTAAAGCAAACTTCTGTATCTTGTAACAGCTAATTCTCCATGGGAGTGTTTTTACTGCTTTACTTCGGAGCACCACCCCAAACACGGTGCCCCTTGTTTGAGGCAGCAAGTTCAAGGGAACTGGTTGGTCAAAGAGCCACCACTCACCACTGCCCCTTCCCTCCCTCTCCCAGGAGCCGCCAGCCCCTGAACAAGAACTCAGTCAGCTGTTCCAGTCATGCCAAGTTAATTGTGCTCTGCATCCAAAGCCTCCACAGGGGTCTAAGGACATGATTTCACAGTCCAGCCCAGCTCACTCCAAGGGCAGCTGGCGTCCAAAGAGGCAGAACCCATGCACTTGCTGCTGGTCAAGCTGTACAACTTCATCTCCCTGCGCCTTGCTGGGAGCACACAGCTGACTTCAGACAGTGTGCAAGCTCAGCAAGCTAACCCAGCAGAATGCTTTTTCCCCTACTCCAGCAATAACAAATTTTCTGTAGCTCCCTGAAGTGGCTCATGACAAGTTGAGGCACGCAGCAATGCTGGCAAAACAGGGAGAAAAGCAGGCGAAGGGTAGGACCAACCCATCTCCATGGCTAGGAGCAGGTCATTACTCTGCTCACAAGTAAGAGAATCCAGTCCTGCACCCAAGTCCAGGCTCCAAGGAGACCCTAATTTACCAGAGCCAGCCGAGCAATGGACACATCAAAGGAAATAAAAGGCTGTGGAAAAGCAGCTCTGAACTTGCAGACGTCTCAACTGCACACCTCCCAGCACTGAATTAGGTAGTGACTAAGCAATTTAACTTCTTTTTAGGAAGCTTTATGGACTGCTTTACAATTTATAACCATAATTTTAAGTCTAAAGCAACCAAGTGCTAAACATTTAACACATACTTCTGACAGAGATACTGCCCCAAAGGATTCTGTTGCCTAATACAGGTGTGTCAAAATTGATTTAAAACATTTCTCTTATCCTGTTAACTAATGTTGCATGAGATCTTCAGGCTAAATTATACCCTCAATAAGTTTTGAAATGTCACCAAACTCTATGGTCACTGCTGTAAACTACTGAAAAATCCATTTACTTTAATAAACCAGTGCTAGTTTGCATGAGGTGAGAAAATGAACGCAATTCACCACAGTGAAATAAATTTTCTGGCCCAGAACATCCTTGCTTCGAGTCTCAGGCCTAGCAAAGTTAGACAAAAATAAGAATGAACAAAGTATCTGCAACAATACGCAGGACAAACAAGGATTTTCTTGACATTTTGTAATAGCATTTTTCAGAAAAGAGATCACCTGTCCACAGGAAACGCACAGAAAAGTTTTAGGAAACTAATTCTAATAGTTTCACTTTAGTCTTCCTAATCTCTTACCTGTATTTTAAAAAGGAGATATTTCAAACTCCCTTCCCTTCCCCAGACTTTAGCCCTCCCCACCCACCAGCCATACTACTGCCAAGCTACTGCTCACTTCCAACAACAAAAGCAACAAATCCCGAGAATGCCCAGTCTGATTTATAGTCTGTCCCTGGGGTAAGTTTTCCTTTTCATGGTACAGGTCCAACCATGTTTAGAAAGAGGCTAAAAATAAAACAGGACTTGAATAAGTATATCTAATAATTTGAATTTGATAAATAGACAGAAGTTCACAAGGCCAGACCCTGTCTGAGGCAGTATGAACCGGCAGTGGGATGAGACCAAGTAGTTTTAGATAATTTGAACACAATTCCCCAAATTTAAATACTTGTCCTTTTTTAGTCATTTCTCCATTTTACCAGTTAAACTAAATCTGAAAGGACCCTTCCCAAGATCATCCCAGCAATTAAAGTTATTGTGAAGCACTGTTTGACATGCAGCATCTCCACTCCTGCATAAAATTACTTGGATGCAATGTCAGAAACAAATGTGTAGAGAAGACTAAATACCTACAGGTCTCACATCTCCTCAGCTTTCACAACTCTTTCATCCAGATACCCTTCAGCAGAAAAGAACTTCCAGCAACTCTAATAACAAAAGCAACAATACAGACAAATTTTGCAAACCTTGCTAAAACAAAACTAATATGAATAATGTATTAGAGATGCTAATGCATTTTGTACAAGTCTTTCCTATAGTCTTAGTGCTAAACCAGAAACCGTGCTTAGGAAAATAATAGTGCCTTCCACAACAAAGGAAAAAAAAGGACACAAAATTAAAGGTATGCTCCGCTATTGCAGAACCGAAGTCAACTTGAAAACTTCTTGTTTGTAAAAAACAGGAAGATTATGAAAGCCAAATAAAATCTCTTTGCAGGTAACAGCAATTCATATTGATAAGTTGAAAGGCTGTGAAAACAAAAGAAACTTAAGTATCATCTTTCCTTATATTACTGTTTGTGTCTTTTTAGAACTTCTTCACTGATCATGGAATAGGACATTCAGTATTATTTCCAACTTAGGCTTCAACATATAACAAACTGAACAATTTGAAATATTGGTTTTTGATCTTTGGGTTTGCTTTTTCAAACACAAGTTCAGTACTTTGAGTAACTACTTTATTCTCAAATAAAAGCACTAAGTTTTCTCTAATAACTAGAGCTATGACAAAGACATAAGGCATTTCACTCTTCTTGAACAGTTTCAGTTTGACATTGTATTTTGAATAGAACTGCTTATAACAGGGTTATTTAGGTCACAGTGTTCCATCAGATGTCAAAATGCACAGCTAGTGTTAAACTTATTTATGCAATGCTTCATGTCATGGACATCCACAAACAATTGAAGATAAATGTATACATTTACAAAAACGCCAGAAATATTTGTAATCAAGTTCACTCCTTCCAGAAGGCCAAGGAAAAGAGAATAAAGAAGGAACACTCAGATTGTGAATGTGCTTTTCATGTGGTCAAAAGAAAGAAAAATTGAAAACACTATTTCACACAATTACTTGCGTGAGATTAATTGTTTCATTATGTGAAGGACTGGTACAGGTAACCATGTATTACTGTTTCACATTGTCATTTAAATATTTACTCAGTATTCAAAGGCTGCATCTTCTCAGAGGACAAGAGCATTTTATTTTTAGTACTATGCAGCCCAACAACTTTCATTCAAAAATTGACAAGTGCCTGGTGCAAAATCTCTCTGCACTACCAGCAAGTCACTGTTTAAACAGAAATCCTTCAGTTCGTTTGGGATGGAGGTAGCAGAGAGGTACAGTGTAGGTAGGATGGAGGTAGCATAGAGCAGCCACTCGGGATTAGCAGCAGCCCGTGTTTACTCGCAGATAACTCGAGCCGGGGCACAGACAGCCCAAGACATTCTAAAGACGCCGCTGCCGGGTGAGCCGCGCTCGGGAGGCTGTGGCTGCCGTGCCCGGTGCCGTGCCCCATGCTCTGCCCAGTGCCGATCCCGGTGCCGTGCCCCATGCTCTGC